>NIPQ01092109.1:0-78015 GCA_002806875.1 Lepidotrigona ventralis hoosana | reverse complement strand
TTTTTTTTTTTTTTAATTGTCGTGTAACGATGTGCGAATGCTGTTAGTTTTTTTTTTTATCAACGAGAGAGAGAGAGAGAGAGAAGACGGGGGAGAAACTTTCGTACAAAAAGCTTCTGATTCCTAGAACGTGGACGCGAGTGCATTCATTACATTGTTCTCGTGTTTTTGTAATCAACGAATGTGTTTTTGCTACGTTCTCCACGTGGGAAGGGATGTGCTGTCCGGGCTGGTTCTCCCGACGGTGCAATATGCACGCGCATTTCCACAACACCGACAAGAACTACACGAGATTCAAATGTTATAAATTTCTCTTTCATGGACGTTTACGAAAATATTTATACGAGAGTAATTGTTGCAAGTAAGGATACTTCTCGGGAATTGTTAAAATTCGAACGTTTCGAAAAACTTTCAAATTAAAACTTAAAAATTGAAGTCTTCTTCGTTATTATCTGATCTTCGAACAACTTCGGGGTTAAACGAGAGAAATCCAAGAGATCCTAACATTTCACAAATCTAAGATTCATTTAACCCTTTTGTAGCTCGATAAAGTAGCGAAAGAAAATTTTAATGGGTCGTATGGTAGATTCAGCCATGGAAAAAAAAATGTTTCCACGTTTTCATGAACGTTTGAGTTCTTTTGATCTTCGAGAATAAAAGTATCCTTATTTTCCAGTCCGCTATAATATAGAAATATCTTTGAGTGAAATAAATCCAGGACTATCAAAGTGAAAGCTTTAAAATGAGACTAAGCGGATTATCGTACGATTTCTTTTTTTTTCCCCTCTCTTTCACAAAGTTATAAGTGTCGAAAATTTTTAATCGTTGTCGTTATTCTGCGTGGTTAGACGTTAGTTTGTGATTAGTTTTTCATCAATTTATGAATTTTTCGTTGGCCAATGCTTTATGAATTTATGACCGTGCAGGTTAAATTCTAGTTTAACATCGTGTTTTTTTTTTCAAACCATCGTTGTAAAAATTCTCTCTTCTAGGATGTAGGAACAAAATATACTACTGCACAGAGCGACAAAATTTTTTGGACCGATCCTAGATGCTGTTGGTTATATATTCAAGGAATGAATGTTTTTCCTAGTTATCTTCTTTTTTAACGCTAGAAATATCGACGACTAAAGGATAAAAAAATTGCACCAGAGAAATCAGAGTGCAAGAAATAGGAGAAAATTTGTAATATAATAAACTTTCGTATATTTTAGAAATAATAATAATATTAATAATTTGATATTTGATAATAATTCATATTTGATATGTAATATTAATATATCATATATAAATATATATATATATATATATATAACAATTCACAAGCCGTGTATTTTAAAAATAATTCAAATCTCTAAAAATACAACGCCGTAACTCTGCAAAGAAAAAAAAAAAAAAATTACAAATTGGTTATTTTGGCCAGTTCCAGCGTGAATTTCGTATTCTCAGGAAGATATTGAATAAAAACGAGAGCAAAACGAAGAAAAACGATTAGATTATAGTGTTCTTAGCTGTATTTTTTTTTTTTATCGATTATGTCATTAAAGTGCCGTTAACGAGGTTCCGAATGCCATTAAACCGATTTCGCGAGTGTTGCGGTTTCTTTCGAACAGCCACCGCGGACTAAGAGGATTTTGCAACTCTTTTTTTCTTTGCATGCTATTTTCTTCCTAATTTCAACTGTTTCCTCTTCCCTTTTTCAATGGTGAAGCTCAGATCGATATTTCCTGTGAATGATGCTGATGTGTTTTATTTGTAAGTTTGGTAGAAATCCGTCTACATGAACTAAATTATTTATTAATTATTGATAATCATTTATCTTGAAATTCACATTATTTGTCACGAAACTTTACCGTATTGATCTTCTAATGTGCATGAAACATTTAAATTCGAGAAACTGGCAGAATTAAGAGCGGTGACAATTTAAAATTCTATAGTGAAATATTTCTTTAAAGAGATATTATTATTATTAGATATTATAGATGAGATTAGTTTTATTTTCGAATTGGAAGATGAACGATGATCTTCTTAGATCAAAGGCATAGTAATAAAAAAATATTAATCGAAAATAATTCTTTGACGACGAGTATAAATTGATTGAAGAGAATCGCAACGAAACGTCGTATTTCCCTTATTTACGATTATTTTTTTTCAATCTTTCTAGATAGACATTGATTACTATAATCTACTGTATCTGTAATTCACTACATGTTAGATATAAAATACTAAAATTGTATACGATTTCGATATAATATATGTCTATTCAACATTAATGTAATATAACATAATTATATTATTATTATAAAAATACGAAACGTCGTATTTCCCTTATTTACGATTATTTTTTTTCAATCTTTTTAGATAGACATTGATTACTACAATCCACTGTATCTGTAATTCACTACATGTTAGATATAAAATACTAAAATACGATTTCGATATAATATATGTCTATTCAACATTAATGTAATACAACATAACATAATTATATTATTATTTGTGACATAATTATCAAATCTATTCAGAAAACAACGATTGTCAGAGGTGTACGAGACAGAGGTTTAACTTAACACGCATGGTCTTTGAATTTTCAGAAACACGGGCCCCGGATGAAATGCGCTGCTTGCCGAGTGGTGGCTCACGCGGTGTGCGCTGTGAGCCTGAACTTCGCCTGTAAGTCGAGTTTCCGGGACGTCGGGGTCCGCCAGTATCGGGAACAGACGAACACTCATCACCACTGGGTACATCGGCGCTCGCAGAAGGGGAAATGCGCGAATTGCGGCAAGTCGTTCCAATCGAAGCTGAGCTTCAGCTCCAAGGAGATCGTCGCGGTGAGCTGCAGCTGGTGCAAGCTTGCCTACCACAACAAAGAGGCGTGCTTCAACGTGCAGAAGATCGGCGAGAATTGCGAGCTGGGTATGCACGCGTCCATCATAGTGCCGCCATCTTGGATCGTGAAGCTGCCGAGGAAGGGTAGCTTTAAGAGCAGCTTGAGGAAGTCGCCGAGGAAGAAGAAGTCCGGAAGCGGTGCCGGCACCAGCCGCAAGAAATCCAAGGAGAAGGAGAAGGACAAGGAACAGGACAAGGACCAGGGAAGGCTGTGGGTGGTGAAACCGATACCCACACCGTCGGTGAAGCCGGTGCTGGTTTTCATTAACCCGAAATCGGGCGGCAATCAGGGAGCCAAGCTTCTGCAGAAGTTTCAATGGCTGTTGAATCCGAGGCAGGTGTTCGATCTGACCCAGGGTGGACCCAAAATGGGGTAAGTTTTCCCAGGATAAGGGGGTTTTCATTGTGCCTCGAATCTCGTAGTTTCGCATGTACTACCAGCTGGATAAATGCAATCTGCATCGAGATTTATTTTATGTACTCTAGGAATATAGAGAAAGGAATATTTGAATAACGATTAACGAACTATTGTATTAATACTCGTATGTAAGTCACCTTGTACAAATACACGTTGTACCACCTGGATAGAATGTCTGTCAGTAACAGATGATCTTTAAATTACTAGCAGACGTTATCATTAACATACGAATATCAAGATATTCGAAAAAATAATGGAAACGACTGTAAGAATCATTTCGACTGATCCTGGTAACTGAAAGTGTTGTTAGATAATGTTTACTATGTATTAATACAACATTTACAATACGATAGAATATGCATCGAATTTTTTGTTTCATTATAAAACTTTCATTTTAATTTAGGCGTTCTGAAATTTCAAGATTATTTAGGAATCAGAAATGAAAGTTGTTGTCACACATCTACGTTTGCTTCGCATGTGTGTACAAACGAGAAAACGCTGTCACGCATACAAGTTTGTCCCATGTTGTGCAGCAGACAGAGTTTTAACAATAACGTTGTTTGCGAATTAATGCGAAATCAAAGAGAGAGAGAGAGAGAGAGAGAGAGCATTTTCTTGTACTCTTTTAATACGGTTGGGTCAGGTGCAGCCGTCGTTGCATTTGCATAATTAAAAAAATTTTCAAATATTTGCTGCGAACAGCGAAAAAACAAACGAAGTGGTTCGTTATGAAAAATATAGAGAAATCCATCGCCGGATAAAGCGAGAGGAAAAAACTTTTATCACCGTACAGTGTACGCACAGTGTACGAGAATGATATTGTTATTTGTTCTGTCATTGTGAATGCGAGCGGATGAAGTGAAATCAACTTTTGTAGGAAGTTTCGATAGTAACGACAGCTTTTATTCCGGAAAGGTTCACCTTTATCCGGCCACTTCCTGGCTAACAGCCAGCTCGTGCAACTTTAATTAAATCTCTTGTTCATTTGTCATATTTTCCGATATCCCTCCCTCTCCCGCCTCACCCCCACTTTTCCGCTAATTCAATGAACTAATTTGAGTCAATTCCCATTTAGTTAACCTAATTCCACGCTAGAAACCGGACTGCGGGATTAAAAATATAATATGCAGAATTTATTTCGCTTTGTTCCCTTTGAAATCATTCGAAAGTGTAAGAGCAAGAGATATTAATGAAATTATTGGAATTCCGTTCATCATAGCTTTGAAAATAAAAGAGACATCAACTCTTGGAAAATTCACATAAATGTATATAAGCTTGTATGACTTGTATACAAATATTTATCAACGTATACATAGCATATTTACCAAAAGATAACAAATAGTCATCTTTCGAAGAAGAACTATGATAAAATGTAGCTGTGTAATTTTAAAATTCATTGGATATTTTCACACGTGAACTCTCTCCTTGTTAGAAACTTGTCTTATCCCTTTTTCATGGCAAGTTTTATATTTTAACTGCCTTTTAAATAGTTTGCGAACTAAACGAGCGAATGCTTGTCCCTATCACGCAGGGATGTCAGACATGTTATAAACATCAAATTATTAAACTATTTAAATTATTTAAATATCACAAAGTACAAAGTACGAGCAACGAAATACAAGGAATACGAGACTAAAAAAGCAGGATAGAAGGCTAAAGAAAAATGTAGAGAAAATACTGTTGTCACTTGCAGGTTGTAATTAACCAAAGAAACTTTATTTCTCGTCTGAGAGCACGAAGAAAAGAATATCCTTCCTTTCACTTGTAGGCTGGAGTTATTCAAGAAAGTTCCTAATCTACGGGTCCTGGCATGCGGCGGCGACGGTACGGTCGGTTGGGTGCTATCAATTTTGGATCAGATCGGCGCGTCTCCGCCACCGGCGGTGGGCGTTCTCCCTTTGGGAACTGGAAACGATCTGGCCAGGGCTCTGGGATGGGGTGGCGGTTACACGGACGAGCCGATTGGCAAGATCCTGACGAATATTGGCGACAGCGACACAACTCTGCTAGACAGATGGCAATTGGTGGTGGAGAGGAACCCGGACGCGCAGGGCGACGATGATAACGGCAAAGGCAAAGAGAATCTACCTCTGAACGTCGTTAATAATTATTTCTCCCTCGGTGTGGATGCTCATATCGCCCTCGAGTTCCACGAAGCTCGAGGTGAGTCTCCAACGTATCATACACTGTCGGCCCTCTCGAAACTCGGCAGGTTTCCCCAAATGGCGTGCAACAGTTTGTTTAAATTATTTAGAAACAGTCACCGGTATCGTCGGTATCGTTCAGCCGTCGAACAACCCTAACGCAAAGTAGTTGGGTAACCTGTTGCCACATCTCATGCAAATGTCTTTCGGCGAAACGCGAGATGCTTTAGAACTGTGTTCTCTATATGGAAATTGCGGTGGATGTCGAAGCGTGGAGCGAAGGGAGAGGGTGAACTTTTGAGGGTGAGGTTCGACGGTCGAATGGTTCGCAGAGCTTCGAAAGAGAAGACGCGATAAAATCCTTTGGAAAGTTTTATCCTGTTATTTGAGTTGTCGCGTAGGTGGAAGTTCACGTGATCGCGTAGTAGGGGGAATTTTAATTTTTCTGAACAGAGTGAGAGTGATATTAATTAAAATGGTGGATTAAAAGGGATACGCGAAGAAAGAAGTTGAAAATTTCATTCGTGACTTAATCCTAGTCTCTTCTGGTTAAAGTGAATATTTTCTAATACATTAAAACCAATTTCTACGAATTTGACGAAGAGTCGAACGAGTTTCGTTCTCTAATTCAGTCGTTCACGCGGTCTCCAAATATAAATTCTCCCACCGACGTGAACGTTTCAAACGTCTGAATTTTCCAAAGTATAGAATTTTCCCGTCGGGGAAAATAAAGCTACCCGAGGACACTTTATATATTCCGAACAATGCGGATCGGCAAATATCCCGCACATAAATATTACAATTTTGAAGGTACGTCGCAACGAGAGTTACGAATAAAAATTGTTGCTCGATCGAATTGCAGAGGCGCATCCAGAGAGGTTCAATTCACGGTTACGGAATAAGATGTTTTACGGTCAGATGGGTGGCAAGGATCTCGTGCGACGCAAGTGGAAGGATCTCTCTGAATTCGTGACGTTGGAGTGTGACGGCCAGGACATGACGCCCAAGTTGAAGGAACACCGTGTTCACGCTATTGTTTTCTTGAACATCGCTTCGTACGGCGGTGGAACGCATCCTTGGGGCGCTGCCAGCGGAACCAAGGAACCATCGACGGAAGACGGGCTGATCGAGGTCGTTGGTTTGACCACGTACCAGCTTCCGCTTCTTCAAGCAGGTGGACACGGCACCTGCATCGCCCAGTGCAGCACGGCTAAGCTGGTTACCACGAGGACCATTCCAATGCAGGTAAATTTTCTTCGTGTGAAATTCAATTCCACTCTTGCCCTGTATTTGCCAAACCAATTATTAACAAATTGCTTTTATATTTATTTTGTATTTGTCAATGTTATAACGACTGACCGCTCAGTCATGTCACAGCCATAGGTCGTAATGTGAAAATTATTGGTCAAGTCACCAATTACTAATTACTAAAATTCATACAGTAATAAATATTTCAATTATAGAAGAGATTACGAATAACTCGATGAACAATGTAATTTAATTAGGTAGATGGAAAATAACACGATACAGTGATTTAACGTAGAAAGATTCGTAGAACGATTATACAGAAAATCAGTTGTACGTAAGAAAAATCTGTAGACGAACGTCACATAAAAATTTTCAAAAACTGTGACTCTAATCAGATCTTATTTCATCGAAGTAATTTCTCAGATTGAAAGCAATTGTTTTAATCCACTGTTAATTCAATGCCACGAAAATTGTCACTTATGTGTGTACAATTGTATACGAGAAGAATGATCATCCGCGTCTTAGGTCGATGGCGAGGCTTGTCGACTGTTGCCATCCATTATAAATCTGAAACTGCTAAACAAAGCGACGATGCTGGCGAAACGAAGAAATGCGAGCAAACCCCAGCAAGACGTCAAACTAGACAGATTAAAACTGCCGGTGATGAAGATCAAGATGCCGGATTACGAGAGGTATCATCACGATAAAGATATGTTGAAGAAGGCCGCGATCACATGGATTGCGGACCCACTTGATCTTGACGCCACCACCGACCTAGAATCCTTGAGGAAGATCCTGGCGAAAGATCATAACATGGACACTTGTTGCTTCCTCGACTGTAAGTAGACACTGTACTCTTACAGGTTGTTCGTTTTTTACCGGTTTTTTTTTCTGAGACTTTTTATCCTTTATTTGCAGTAATTTAGATTTTGCAGTGAACTTAGATTTCTCCTCTTTCTTTTTTTTTTTTTTCGACAAAAATTTGACTTGTGATAATATTAGATTTTCCTCTGAAATCTGTTGTAAAGGTGAACGGTAAACGTTTTTTTCACTCTTAAAATTCTCAGCTCAATGTTTTTCTAAAAATTTTTGAAATTATATTTATTGCAAGTTTTCATTATCTTCTTAGTACAAATAGCAAGTAAATTGTATAAATAATAATCGTTGTATAGATTTATTGTACAAATGATGAATAATATAATGAACAAATAAAAAATTATAACAAATAATAATAATAACAAGTAAATTGTATATTTGTCTAGAATTCTTTCTACAAGCTAGAGTAACAAATGAGACTTTTATAGATCTTATGATTGATGTAAATACTTGTTAACACATTGATTTAAACCACTGGCCTAGTATCAAGTCAAATCAATTTTTTTCAGCGTGTACGGCGGAGCGATTCTTCAGGATTGATAGAGCTCAGGAGCAACTCCATTACGTAACCGACGTGGCTGTCGAAGCGGTGTATGTTCTCGAGGAGAATGCGACCAATCAGTCGAGCGAATCCGATGGGACAAAGATGTCTGCGAGGCAAGAGCCGGAAACCGCTCATCCCTCACCAAGGTATTTTCTTTTCATTTATTAGATTGGAAATTCTTCTTTCGATCATCTCCAGTAGATTTTTGTTATGATGGACTCTGTCGCAGTATATATTTATCTGCTGATACGTAATCAATATTGTACTGTATCTTTTGTTATTTCTATAATGATATTAAAATTGTTGAACGTTAATGTTGTTTTTTGTTCAACGTATATTCATCTATGGTTTCCCTGCATTCTTGTAAGACAATTTGAAGTTGTCGTTTCTACTAAAAGCTTCACAATGCCTGAATTTATGAATTCAAATAATTCTGAAATTAGATTTTCATCTGTCGGTGTTTCAAATTAACTTAATTGTGTAATATTAAATACGTAATAAAGACGATTGGAAGAAAGAACCTGACGAGGTTGGACTATCGGAGAAATGATTGAGAGACGATCGATTTACATTAAACAGAGAACAACATCTATTCGTATATGATGTAGTGGTATTACTCATTTGTCTTTTATCTATGTTGTCCACAGAGAGATAATTAAATAGTCGCGCATGCAATAACAGTGAAACAAGAGCTACGCAATTATGACTCGTAGCTTCGAAATAAAAAAAAAAAAAGAAAAATTGTGCCTTTGTCGAAAACCTTTTGTTGCCACTATTATACACATCCGTTCGTGTGTCCATGATATCTGTAATGGTAATGAAATCGTATCATTAGATTAATAGAAAGAACGTGTAATATAGCGAAGAACGACCAAAGTCAAACGCAGCCATGACAAAAGAGAAGCCCGATGATGTGCCAATGGCGCAGCCAGTTACGGAATCGCAGAACGCGGCGCCTAAAACACCACCGAAAACGGAGACACAGGACGAGGCTGAAAATTCTGCGAAACCTTCTGAATCGATGAGCAGAGAGGAAGCGCCTCAGGACGAACCTCCGACTGTGAAAAAGGAGGAGAGGATGCCTGAAGACGTGACGAAGCAGAGCAGTTCCTCAAAATCGATCTCTGCGATGGCTGTCACACAGTCGCAGCATCAAACAACACCCACTTTCATTAGGTAAGCTGTCGTTTTATTTCTCTTTCTTCTTTTCATTCTTCATATCTTTGCCCAGCCAACGCAACGCGCCGATGTAAAATAACGGTGTAACTATAAAATATTTATACCTTTGTCATGCTGTACTTACACATGACAACATGCTGTAATCAATATTAAATGACGTTTCGTATTACTTGAGAACTAATTTTAAAGGTGTACCGAGAATTTTTATTATCAGTCCGAAGCAGCTTGGTTCGCTTAGTTGAGCTAGTTTAATGTCGCGGCACACGATGAATTGTAATTTGAATTTTATGGAAGTTGTAACAGGAAAATTGGATTATTTAAACTTGTCCTTAAGTACTCGAGATTCAAGCACGAAGCAAAATCTTATGTCTCGTGTTGTTCAGCTTTGTAAAAGTTCGTTTCTAACTCGAAATCATTAGATTCGATCACGCAAGATCAATCTACGAAATTTCCTCTGTGTGTTATCGTGAAAGATGAAAGTTACACGTATTTAAATTTTATTTTTACTTCACTTAGTTTATTTCGTCGTAGAAACATCAAATGAATTATTGGTTCCCAGATTCTTAATATGAAATTTTAATAAAGATGTTAAAGATTAACAAAGATTACGTGTTCATATACTTTCAGAGGAAGAGTCTGTAAGGAGATAAAATGTGTTTTTAATGGTTTTCACTTTAGTATAGAAAACAGATATAAAACATTCGTAACTTTGAAATACTGTTTCTCTACGTTGAAATCTTTATCTTGAATGATAATGATACTCATGCCGCATTCCTCTTAGCTGCAGCAGTTTCGTATCTTTGAAAGTAAATCCGCGCCCATTCACTCTCAAACCAATCTTTCTGGAAACGCCCTAATTTCGTTTCAGAGTTTAGGATGCTGCTTTCACTTGGTTTTCGTTAGTATCGCAAAGGAATGCCAGTTAATGCACGGTATATATACAGTAACGAACAACCTCGTCTCTTTCTAAGAGTTCAATGAAATGGAAGTGCTTTTCATGAATGTTTAATTTCTTCTTTCTCTCTAATTACTTTCCTTTTGGTTGACATTAACGACTCCTTTCGCATTTTACTTTCTTTCCTCAGAGAGAAATTTTTATACTTTATATATATATGCTATAATTTTTATAAAGAATTAAATTCGTAATTAATTTCACCGTTGTTTTTTTTATCAAACTTTTTTTTTTCTTGTCAAATTCTGAAAGTTTAATGTTCTAAGTGTTCTAAAATTCTGGTGTTCTAATACTTCGAAGTTCCAGTATTCTGAAATTCCAAAGTTCTAACATTTGAAAACTCTAAAATCCTAAAGCTCAAAAATTCTGATATTCTAAAATTTCGAAATCCTAAAATCCTAAAATTCTAAAATTAGAATTCTGATATTCTAATATTCTAAAATTCCAAGGTTACGAAAGTCCAATGTCCTGAAACGTCAAAGTTCTGAAAATGTAACGTACCCTTGGGGAACCGTGCTGAGTTTCACTTAAACCCGAGTTAATTCACTCGAATTTGTGTCAATTTACATTCTCGTAGGAAAGTAATTTTTCTGTCTCGCTGACTAGATCCAAATAGGGTTGTAAAAATGAAGAAAGGTTCTTAGGTTCTTCTAACTGAATAACGAACGAAATAATCGATATAAAGAGGAGGAAATAAATTCTGTTACAGTCCACGAGATAGACTTTTCGGCCTGAGTTCTGAGGTGCATACGTTTAACACCGGCTTACTAGAGAAAGCCAGCGATGGTATTTTGAAAGCAGCGAAAATCGGCGATCTACAGGCTTTGAAAGAACTTCACGAGAAAGGCTACTCTCTTCTGTCTATCGACTCCTCTGGACAAACTGCTCTTCATCTAGCATCGAGATATGGTCACAAGGATATTGTCAGATATCTCATCGCTTGCGCACCATCGAGTATCCTCAATATGATCGACAACGACAAGTGAGTTAAAAAAAAAAAAGATTTCAAAAAATTCAGAAACAATAGAAAAAGAACAAACAAAAAATATTCACATGAATGAGGAAAAGATGATTCTGATAATCGTTTTGCGTTTGCTAGATTGCGAATTTTTATCAGTTTAATTAATTCAAATAATTCTGAGAATATAATTTATCCCCAATGGAAAATTGTTTTACGTACTAAATATTATATAATAAATGTAAATGTTACAGAAAATGTGGAATTCCGTGGAATTTCTGACTTGACGCATAGAAACTCGCAGTCTAGTTATTGCGTTCCTTGTTCGGCATTCGTTTTTAAAATCGAGCATTGTTCGAGGACATTAGCTAATAATTTATCAAGCATGAACGAATTGAAATTTTATCAGAACGGAAGAAAGACGAATGAGCATTCACCTAAAACGCAATGGCTGTATCATAATTAATTAGGAAAATTTTTGATAAAAGCAGACGAAAGAAAGAAAAAAAAATGCCTGAAAGAAGGCTCTCAAGGATTTTTGTAAGACCTCCATGACCTATTTGCGCTTGATTTTTAGCACAAACGACAGCATCATGAACCAGCGTAAATTGAACAATTTTTTTTGTCCATATTTCAAACTCTGTTTACTACGAGCCATGGTGGCGATCAAAGAAGTGGTTTATTCCTGGCGCTACTAAATAGAGAGCAAACAAAAAAGGAAAGGAAAAAGAAGAAGTCTGTACTTTCTAATTGCAGAGGTCAAACCGCTTTGCACAAAGCGGCTCAATATAAGCGTCGTTCCATTTGCTGCATGTTAGTGGCTGGCGGTGCTACTTTAATCATCAAGGATCGACACGGCAACACACCTCGCGATCTAGCCCTGCAAGCGGAGGACCGTGACCTCGCAGCGTATTTATGCAGTGAGTGTTTCCATCTTTCTCTTTTTTTTTGGATACTGGCTAGATAAAAGAAAATATTCTGTGCGAATGTGTAACAACGTAGCGAAGTATAGAATGGTAAAAAAAAAAAAAGGAAAGGAAATTAGGGTCAGTCGAGAGAAATGGAAAATGTACGTTGATAGCTTTATTAGATAACGGGCAAGGAAACATTTTCTCTTTCGTATTATATTATTCTATGCAATCAGAATGTTATTTTTAATTCTTTCCAAAGGTTATATCAATATGAATTCTACCTCTTCATAATTAAATTTTTTCTCTTGTTTTTTTTTTCTTTTTTGGTATTATTTCGAAAAAAGAGTTCGATTAAAGGAAGGAGAAAATTATTAATCCAGATAGTTTGCGTATAGAACGCGGGAAGGAAGGATTTTCAATAAGCAAAGAAAAGAAAAGTGAATTCGACACTCTGAATTTCAAATTAATTTTGGATGGTATTACACCATGTTTTACTCACAAATAGTAATAGTATGTAATAATTTATGTCAACAGCAATGTTACAATAATTTTGTCACAACAATTTTAGTTTACATTTCCCCTGATAGAAAATTAAGAAAGATTAAAATCAAATTAAGTAATGTAAAAGTCTAAATTACAATGTCCGGTTAACCACGTTGATTGCTGAATTTTATTTAAAAAATTTTGAATCTCTTTGAACTCAAGCATGGTATCCTAAAAATAAATATTACAATATATATTTTAATGTATTTTAACTTTAGAGGTGAAATATAATATATGAAACGTGTTAAGGATTAAGCACAACTCTGGATAGAATGATCCAATGCAAATATCATTCTTATTTCATTCTTCTCTATAGTTGTGTTGTAGATATCTATCCAGAAAGTCTATTCGCTTTAGCTTCAAATAAATTATTTTCCCGCTTCGTTTGTTATAATTTACCTTCGACACAAAGCGTCTGGCAATGAAAGACCTGGGTGGATAAGAATATGCAAAGAACTATATCACCGAAGAATCATTCCGTCACTGTTCTCCATTGAAAAGAAAGAGTCTCTCCTTTGACAGAGAGAGAGAGAGAGAGAGAAAGATAGAGAATCTTTATTCATTCAAACGTTCTATCAAACTGAAATCCTTTTCGCCAACGTGGATCGCTACTTCCGGTGGATCGTTAAATCGGCTTTGTTCGCTGATATATAGGTCAAGAGCAGTTCCAGCTGACAACAGAAGAAATGGAGAACGCCCTCTGACCTCCGGCCGTAATTGGTAGAGCCTGAGCTGATCCCGAGTAAAAGATCTCGCTCTTCAATGGAACCATCCAGATGAAGATCCTGGCGAACGAACGGCCAACACGTCACGACGGTCATCACGACGAGAGATGCACGTTCGTTTTAACCCTCTTTCTCTTCGTGTTGAGTAAGTCGTATGTGATAAATCGATATTTCTTTTATCAGACAGGCAGGCGCGTAATTCACCAAAGGTGCTCTCCAACCTTTCTCGTCGAAGTCTCGAGATCCCTTTTTACCAGCGTGTGTGAAAATTAATCATACATTCACGCTAATTAATCACGCGTTGCACGCGCGTGCGTTGCATAAAGATTAGAGAGAATTTTTCGATCGATTAAGAACCTCTACATGCATATACACGCGTAATATATTTTCAATTTTTACTATATCGTATATACTCTCTCGTACAATCGAGCAGAGGAAGCTTGCCTCCTCTCGTCTTACCTGTCAACGACGAAAACTATTCGCGAATTCTTCTCGAAGACGAGAAGCTAAGAGATCTTCTTGCTCATTCTGCAAATTGTTACTGTTAATAATAACGTATCGGCGAGTTTTACGGATCTGATGTTTCGCAAGGGGGGCAATCGCCGATGGAGGGAAAGAAACCGAATTAGTGAGAGACCAGGATGAAAGGAGAGTCATGATGAACGAGGAGATTGAAATCTAGTAGCTGATACTAATCTTCACTTTATCATTCGCATTCGTTTGTATTGTATGATTTTTTATTTTATATTTTTCTACGTTCCATTTTAACTAGGTATTACAAGTTGGCTGAGTACGAATAAAACTGTCTCTTATCGATTCTAGCATCTTATCGTTCCACGTAGACGTTGGATATTATATATTTACATTTATCGCGCGAACTTGGCGAACCGATCGCCTCCGTTCGACGCGGAAACTTTTTAACGATTAGCGTTCACACAGAGTTGGACAGAATTTTTTCGTTTCCGAGTAAAGTTAGAGCCGTTGGTTAATTCGTTCGATCACCGGTGACCGTATAAGCTGCGTTTATGTTGGACAACTCGCAGAACAAGTTCGTTTCGTTCGATTAAAAAGTTCACCTCATTATCCGGCAGTTTGCTCGTCGGCCATGGCAAGTACAGAAGAAATTTTACGTGTATCGTGACGAAGAAATAATCCTTCGAAAGAAAATATTATTGATGAGTACTTAGAACTAAGATTGGATATAAAAATCAAATTAAATTGTTTTGGTGTTCCACAGACATTCGTGCGATTGATACAAATCGATAAATTTATTGATTTTTTTATCTATTGTGTCGACTCTTTAATGCAATTTGTAGTTCGACGAATGGACCTATTTTAGCTGCGTTTACATTACAATTACAATTGAAACTGATCGAGCGATTAAAAGTTGTTTCAACTTGGTTGATACTGTACATACACGAGTGATTGTGAACAAGTTAAGGTCGATCGACTCGATTTCTCCGATCAAAAATTGTCTAATGTAAACGCAGCTTTACATGGCCATTGTTGTTGATCGAAACGAGCAGGTCGTAAATTCTAATTAGACGCATGGGCTGCTTCTAGCCGAACGATCAGATTTTCGTTTCGACTTGGTCGACACTGTGTTTACACGAGTGATTTTGAATAATTTAAAGTCGATCGATCATCGGGCCAGGTTGCACAGAAACCTACCGAGCCCCAAAATAATCTGATTGCAAATTAAAAATTCTTATTCTTACAGCTCTTGAAACCACCAAAGCGTAGTTCCATTCTAGGTTTATACTACTTAGTAATTTGTACTACTTATTATTAGACAATCGTTAAAAAATACTCAATAGAAATAAGATTTCTTTTTTTCAAAATAAAATTTACTCGATTTCGGATAGCTTTCTGTGTAACTTGGTCCAATATTAATCGTTCCACGAAAACACGTCTAGTGTGAGCGCAGCTTTAGAATCGTCGATCCACGTTATGGAGTTTTCTTTGTCGTTGGTAAGTTGTTTTTCTGTTCGAACGATCGTTCGAACTGAACGAGAGGGCGTGATTCGAGGAAAACACGTGTTTCCCCAGAAAGGAAAGCAAAACGCGATCGACAAGTGACATGACTCGTCGCCACGATTATTTCGAATGAATTTTCGCCGAGGCGAAATGAACTTCTATCCGACTCTGAACTGATATCCGAGCGTTCATCTTTCTCGAAACTGATTCTTGTTGAATTATTCTCTTCGCTTGTTCTAGGATATCTCGTCGCGTTGGGTATACATATCTTTTTCTATAAGGAGGAGAAAAAAAAGAGAGAGAGAAAGAGAGAAAAGAAAGAAGTTAATATAATACATATTATACATATATTTTCTACGTACGTTAAAAGATATTGATATAAAATATTTATTGCCTTCAACATATATAATAGAGGTTTCTTCGCCATGCTTTTTTCTTTTTAATTTTTTCTTGTCCGTGAACATTCGTCGACTTTCTTCTCACTGCTTGTACATACATTGAAATAAACAATGGAACGTATGCACACATACACACACCATAGTTACACACATTAAAATAAACAATGGAACAATTTACTCTTTTTGCGAATGAAAGACAAACGGATTCAATGGAATGATCGGTGAGTAATATTTAAATCGTTGGATAATACGAGTAACTTATTTCTGAAGACTTCGTAATGCGGGATCGGCATAATCGGTATAATCGAGGTTTAGCGCGGTTGCGTGATCGTTGGAAATTTAATTGAAGTATTTCCTAGCTTGCTGCATATAATATCGAGATACGAGTCGGAAGTTTCGTGATGGAGAGATTTGTGCCAATCGATGTATCGATGGAACCTTCGAATCGCGTTTTCGCGTAGAATTTCATGATGGAACTGTCTCTTAGTATAGGGAAACATTTTCACGACCATGAATTACAGGATAATTTTCTAATATTTTTTTCATTACGATAGCATTTTAATTTTCACACACAAAATTTTATATATATATATAATTAATTTTCGATATTTCATTTTTACAAGTTCATTTTTACAAGGTATGTATATTTTTGTAATTCATCAAGGACCATTTGACATTCTGTTCAACCGATATCTACTCGAGGAAACTGAAGTATTTATGATATTAAATCAGTTTCCTTCGAAACACTTTCAAATACTTTCTCCGTAGAAATTCTTTACAATGGATTCGCGTGAGTGTGTCTATTGTCGAAAAAAGAGAGATCCATCGTGTCGCGCTGATCTAACGAAGTCCTCAAGAAACGTATCAAGCAGCTAATGTCCACCCGTAAAAACGGGTATCAATCGTTTCGAGAAACGGAAAAAAGAGGTTGGATAAAAAAATTGAGGTGAGGAATTATCATAAATCGGTACCAAAATGAAAAAGGGGATCAACGTACGAACACCAATTAGCTCTTAAAAAAGACGGTCTATCGTCGCTTATTATTATACTATATCACTAGACTACTCTAATTTTACTGTCGGTATTATATCGTATAATACACATGATACTTCTCCGAGCATTGTTCGTCAAAACGGACACGTGAGATCGTATCGAGCATATATATATATATATATATATATATATATATATATATATATATATATATACACACATACATACACACCTGTAGACGTCTACGAGGTAAGTTATTCATTGTTGGACACCCGCGAACACGTTCACGAGTATTTAATATCATAATATTCTTCTCTTCTCCCTCTCTCGGTTTCGCGCTAGGGTTAAGAGAGCACATTTAAACAACCATTTCGATATATATATATAATAGAGGATAAAGTAGTTTCTTGTATCGTGTGTATCTCCTTCTCCGATCTTCGATTCCATCGGTCTCTACGTACGTTTTTTTTTTTTTTTTTTTTTGGTTAAATACGACGAGATCCAAGAGATTCTCAACGCTGCGACGATTTCGTTGCGCAGCTCTCGCGCAGAGGAACTCTTCGTCTTCGGATAAATTGATAATCGACGATCTCGAGATCGATGCTCGGCGACGCGTGGAGAATTGTTCGCGGTGAATCGGCCCGATTCGAGTTTTAGCCTCGAATTTACGAAGTTAACACGCGGAGTAACTTCCAACCAGAGGCAAGTTCGTCGAATTCCGTCGAAGGATTCACGATCGTGACGTCGCAGCTGCGATCATTGGTTTATTAATTGCGAAAGTTACGCGACGTGGCTGTGGCGTTGTCGTAGGCGAACAATCTTCGAGAATTACGCGACGCCACCAGTCACATCACAGTGGTTGTCGAACTATTGAAAATCACTCGATGCACTATAGTCACGTCGTCGATTATCAACTATGAAAATCGGACGATGTTGCTTATCGATGGCGTGATCGGTTACAAACTCGATGAAGACGAATATGACGTTTTGCAATAGTTGTACTGTTGACATATAAGAAACAAGAAAGAAGAAATAGATCGAGAGAAATCGTATTCGCGCGTGTCCGCTCCTCGTGTGTCTCGTACCCTCTGTAATTAAAACCGAGTACACACATATTTTTAAGTGACAGATCGAGATTAGAGGAACTTGCGTTCGACGTGGCCGCGCGTCAAGTGTTAACATAATCACAAGTACTATCAGTAGAGAGTACACACGGTGAATCGATTCTAGAAATGCCTTCGAGCGTAAGACACGTTGTTCTGATTATTATTTTTTATATGTAGTGTATATCGCGATGCCTTTGTAATTCTATCGGAGATGAACGCGATGGCATTCGTCGAACGAACGATCCGATCCCTCATCTCACATTGTATTTAATGTCCCCGTTATCTGACGAAGAACGAACGCGAGGATCTTACCGTTCGACGAATGTCCCGACGATTTATTGTTGAGACGAGCACGAAGAAATCGGAGGAAAAGCTAATGCCACGCGCCGAGAACGTGAAAGCAGCTTTAAGTTTCGTTTCGTTTGACGAAAGACGTTCTTCGCCGATCATTTAGGTTTAAGCGCGAACTTTCAAGTGGAAATTAAGCATGGACTTTTAAATGAAAGTGAAATCCTTTCGTTTCGTTGTCGACTTTAATCAACCCGTTCAACTTATAATATCGAATCGCGGTATACGATTTTAAAAGAAAAAGTAAGTAGTAATTTCAAATTTCACAGATTTCGAATTTCATTTCATTCAAACTGATAAAAAATAAAACATTGATGAATAAAAGTTACGATATGATGTTCCAATGCTTTGAATATCCTACATTAATCTCACAGTTCGAATCAATAATTCCTTAAAATTGAAAGGACAATCGTGAGATAAAGTTTGTTGACTTTAGAATAAACCGTGTTGCCTTGTTTTTTCTCTTTCGTTTCCATTCCCGCGTTTATCCTCTGTCATCTGTTTGCTTGCCCTTTCATCGAGTGTCGTCGAGTTTCGTTCCTCTGGAAACTTTTGACTCCCAGGATTTATCTTTATTAACGTCCATCGTGACTGTAGCAACCAGCGTGTAGTTTTCATTCGATGACCAAACTTTGCGTTTTGTTAAACACCGTACTTGCGACATACTCCACATTGTGCACGTTGTTTCATTGAAAGAAAGAAAAAAAAGAGAGAGCTTAGCTCCAAGTGAAATTTTGTTAACACGAATATCATGAATTTATAGCACAGTTTAACACGTTGAACGCTCCACCATCCAACGCTCCAACTGTGAGTATTTTCTTCGTTTAGTTGTGTAGCATTTTACAAATAATTTACAAAAATTTCACACTGTCTAACAAACATTTCGAGGATAAAAAAAAAATCACAGATATACTTGTACGATGTAAAAACTTTGGAAGAATGAAGGCGGTTGGGAATTTCTAAACAAATAATTATCTCGATTCTCCTTATCTAAATATACATATATGCACTACTCTTGAGTTGACGAGCACAAATATCAGCTTGACAGTTCGACATCCCAGATTCCTTTGTTGCCCGAATTTATTCAATGACAAACGATTACCTATTGCAATTACTAAAACCGTAAACAGACTAGAAATTAAAAGCTAGAAAAGAAATCTAGAGATTTTAAACAATCTCAATTGTAGTATAAAGGCAAGTAGATTAATTATAGGACATATATATATTGTTAATCTGTCACACTGCGGTGATGCTTGAATTTTTTGAGTCCTGCAAGAAACTCACTCGATTCTCGCTGGGCGTTCAACGTGATCAAATTGCTTGATTTCTAATCAATCGATCAATTTTTTGTTAATTTGCTAAAATTACTCAAAAGCAGAGGTCCTTATTGCAACAGTCCCCTTCGATTCGATCCGTGAACGGAAGAGACTTCCTGCGATCGAGGCGATCGTTCTGTCATTTCACGAAAGATTTCACAATTATCGCGTGTGTCAAAGTGTAAGTATAATCGAACGGAGAGATTTAAAAAACGACTTACTGTTAGTCGTGTTAAGTGTAATTAAATCCTACAGGAGAGGATCTTTTTCTTTCTCCTCTCATCTTGTCTGTCTGTCTAGTGCGATCGACGCGCGTTCTGTGTAACTTCCTTGCCGATCCGTGATTTCTCACACACGCCGGTTACAATATACGAATTTTTGCACTTTTTAAATCGTTAACAGTCAACACAGAGCTCGGTGTGTAAATGTCTCAAAGAATATTTTGCTAGATGTTAAGGGAGAGGCACTTGTACAGAACAATATCTCGACGAGAGTTTCCGATAGTTGTCTGTCTTGGATCGCGATAAGCATAATGCTCGATGATAACTGACAAGCGGATTCGTCAAACAAGAGGAACGAACAACGTTGTAAATGTTAAAGTTCAATTTCATTGTTAGCCGACCGGAAGTTCCGAGTTTATTTATCGAGGTGGTCGTTGTTGCAACGTTCGCGCGCGGATGAATGTTTCTTCGAAAATCCCTGTAGTTTGTCTGAAATTACAGCGGAAGAGCGGATGTGAAGTAGAAGGGTAATTTAAATCGTAAGATAACACAGTATTATTCTTAACTTGATTATTAACAAGAATGATGTATCAAATGGAGGTTATTTAAATTTCGCGCCACTTCGATAACACTTCGCTGGATCACGATGGGAAATTTCCCCGTCTTCTCGAGAATATAGGTAAAGAGAAGATGTGATATTCTATATTTTACACGTTACACTCGATCGAGTCGTGTGCGTACGAGAGAGAATATATCCTCTCTTCTACTCGCATCGAAATCTTCAGTCGAAGTTGCAGTTCACCGCAAACAAAAAAATTCGACCGAAACAAAAAAATGATAAAAAGGTGAGAGAAACTGTACTACGCTGTGTGGGAACGTTTTCGGGCTTTTCGAGAATTACTCGTGACGTTTTACTCTCGCACACGCGCGAACGTATAAATGTATTTTCACCAAGGCTACTTCGCAAAATTAACCGAGGCAAGCGTTTTCATTGCGTTAGTGTTGCCAGGGACGAGATTTCAATTTTCTAATCGCGGAATTCTAAACGAAATTTCATCGCGTACGACGCGTTTCGAATGATTTCCTGTCGCTCCTCACCATTTCACTCGTTTTTTTTTCGAACGGATCCGTAACTTCCCCTTTGAACTTTCACTCCAGTTAATCGTGGACTCGAAAGCTTCGTCGAAACTCGCGACGAAACTGCTCCTCCATTCTTTTCACCCCGTGTTTCTTTCGCTTTTCTACGTGTGTGCGTGCGTTTCTCTCCTTCTTTCTCTCATTTTCCCGATTGATCAACGAGGAAACAACTCGTCGCCATTTAAGATTTTAATATTAAAGGAGGAATTATAACGTGATGCGGTAAATATTAATGTCTGGCCGATGCATTTCGAAACGAGCGATTCGAATAATAACACGTCGATCTTTTGATGATCTGACGAATGATGGCGGATTCTTTTTTTTGCAACAATTTTTGAGAATATCAGAGCTGATTCGTTTAATACGACGTTTGAAGTTTGTTACCGTGAAACTGTGCGTCATGCAAAAATGTAGGGAAATAGGAAGGAAACTTTCGAGCAATCTTTTCGAGAAACGGTCGCGTAGAATTACGATAATTATTTTCCTCGTACGCAAGCGTTACTTCGAAGCTTCTCTGAATTTTTTCAAGCAAAATTGTACCCTCTTTTAAAAATATTCTAAATATTCGAAATACATATTAGGATTTGAATCTCTATTCTTCTTCTTCTTCTTTTTTTCTATTTTATCATTAAATCTCCCTGATTTGAAACGTCACTGTATAATCGTAGGATTTAAGAAAATTTAAGAATATTCTAGCATATATTTGTGCAATATATATACAATTCCAAGTTTATTGATATTCTGGAGCTTTTGGCTGAAGCGATCTCCAACAGAAATAAGAGTTGCATCGAATGATCAGAAATAAATGTGCAAATGAAAATATTCTCCTCTCATTTCTTTTTTTTTTTCTCAGTGTGATACGCATAAAAGACCAAGCTGTCGAGAATTCAGATCTAGCTATTTGTGACTAAGTATGTGTTCCGATTTTAAAGTTTCAGCTTTATTTTTAATTTTCGTAATGTGCATTTTCACGTGGCACGGGGAAGTATATTAATCTTATTCATAGTCGCTGATAAGAATCTCGAGAAACACTGTAACGCGGCGATTAAACGTCATCATTGAGTATGTATATATATACATATATATTTCTACGGTGTATGTAAAAATAAAAATGAACATTAATGCATACACCTAATTTCGCAAGATGTATATTATAATATATGGCCTGTTACGGAAATAAGAAGATTGCTTGTTTTATAAATCGTAGTCTGATAAAAAAAAAAAAAAAAAGGAAAAAAAAAATAAAAAATTGATAACGAATACATTANCCTTTCAGAAGGGCGATTGTAAGATAATTTTATTTTCAACGTTTCAAAGTTATTCTTTCGCTTGTAATATGTTATTAGTAATGTATAAATAATTCAAGCGACACTTTAAAAAATATCTGACGTATCTAGATAAATTTAGTTTTAGAAGAAACTGTTTTGAAATATTCCAAAGTATTTTAGGTAAATTGTAAAAATAATAACAATCGAGCAAATCTTTATTTGCAAAGGATTATAATAACTCCAGATTGTAATTAAAAATAATTGTCTTCAGATGACATCATTGAACGATTGTGAGTGAATTTTTTAAAGGACAAGTACTTTTAATATTGTTTGCAAGGAGCAAGAAATGAAAGAAAAAAAAGGAAAAAGTCAGAAAAAAAAGAAAGAAATCACTTTTAACTTAGTCTCTTTTTCTTCGAACAGATCATATATTTGTAATATATCCGAACTACCAGATCTAACTAATAAATAATATGAGTGTTTTTAAAATATAAAATAGGAGAATCTGTTGAAAAAGAATTTTTAGCGAAGAACGTTAGAAGAATATAAGAAACATAGGAATATGCACTAACTCGTCAATTCGTCATTGATATTCCAATCCTTCGAACATGATAATTTCTCTATTTGCAGATTCTGTAACTTTTGAGACATCGTTCTCATTATAATTGTTCTCAAAATAAATTGTGTCATAATTGTATTCTACAGAGATCAAAATTAATCACACAAGAGTCAATTGTCTCCATTAATTATTAATTGTCAATTTGTCTCCATTAATTATTATTATAACTCCACAATTATAAAAATCCTTATTAATCCTTAAAAAAAAATAATCGAATCGACAAATTAATAATCGTAAGAGTTGCACTTAATATTCTATTTTTTGAACAAAAAAAAAAAAAAAAAAAAAAAAAAAAAAAATTGTNTGTTACTTGTGGAACGATCTGACGCATTTGTCAAATTTTTCGAATACTTAACGAAGGGGAGAAAATAAAAAAAAGAAACGAACTCTTTCTGGGGTTGGCGAATGTGTCTCGTCGAGAACTGAAGCCACGAAGATAATGAGAAAAAAAAAAAATTTTAAAAATATCTCCCCCAAAAAAATCGACTTGTTAATCGATAAATAAAATTTCGGCAAATGAAAAGTGATCTCTCCTTCGTCGTTGATCACAGAACCGTGTATTTATCACTCGGTTTTTTAGTATTAATCGTTAGGCGGATAGTCGATGATTAAAGCAAAGTTTCAGCGTCAAATTTGACATTCTGAATGAAATCTACGTACATTGCAAGTCATCGGTCTTTCTCGAACGTCTCAGTTGTTGCATTACATTCAACGACAATGAATAATCGAACGTTAGAATCAATGGTTTAGATAGAAAGTGGAGTTTGCAGGTGGTAATTTTACTGTGAAATGCTTTTACGATTGGAGATCGACATTTAACGCGCAGAATCAATTTTTTCAAGGGAAAGCAACAGATTTTTGGAAAAATATTAGGAGATTTCGATGAAATGATCCCTTGATTGTCGATGGCTTTGAACCTTGAAGGCTATCGTGAATTAAATTTTACATAGAACTAGATGAGATTTTAATTCTAATTAATTAAATAAAAGTTTATTTTGATATCGTCCTTTTACATGGTGATGAAAATAATTATTTTTAGCTGTTTTTTTTTTCTATATCTCGCTCGATTAATGTGGATATTTATGCACATGTTCTGATTCTTGTAAATATAATTAAAAACTTGTTTCATCTATATCGTTCTATATTTCAAATATTTTAAATCTTTGTAGAAATTCGCGGTCCACTAATTGCATTTCGGCACTTTTAAAATAAATAAATGGAGAAGTATTCATCAGAGTGAATAACGATAGAATAAACGAGTTGAAGTGAAAATCTTCATTAAAAGCATGGAATTTCACTTCTCAGAAACACACGAGCTTGTAGCTCCCTGCCGATCAGTATTTAAATCTTCGAGTGATACATTTCGCATCGAAATAACGAAATAAATAATGAAAAGACGTTCGAAGTATTTTATCCGATGATTAATGACAACAATAACCACAATATGTTAAACTTTACTTAGGATTATTTATTCTTTAACGTAGGATATATTGTACTTTTTAAAAGTGTGTTGTTTTCCTTCTTTCACGATGACAGGATATCGAAAACAAATGTTCATTTGTAAATATTGAGGAACAGGTGCATAGTCAACTATTTCGTTCAGAACATCGTACGGATGGAAGTTTTGAGTAAAAGGTTGAAAATAATTTCTTGAACCACACATATCGAAGACAGTGCGTGATGGATTTTCCTCGTGTGTTGTGCAATACATTTCGAACATTTATTTATTCCAGGTTGTACTTCAGATTTGAACATCGTTGAGGAAAAAAACTAATATCGAGAAACGAACTTCGATACTCGCGTAAAATAATGAAACTGCTCTATCGTAATAGTAATGGAATAGAAACTGGAAAGAAATCATAATCGTTTATAACTTCGAGCGATTACGGTCTTACGAGTAAAATATCGATAGTTCGATCGTTAAGTTTGCGAAAGTCTCGCTTGCTTCGATTTTTAAAATTATAAATCGGATTGTTATTATTTTCCGAGTTATCTTGCGCAATTAATGCTTACGAAAGGTAAGTCCTCGAAAATTTTGTAGCTTGCGATTGATATTAGTAGTCGCTGAAGTATCGTGCAAGAGGATCCTAATTATTTAATTAGAAGTAATAATGTTAATTTCCCTTATCGACTTTTATCGAAAGATAAAAGATATATGATCTTCAGATAGTAAAAACGCAATGAAAAATCGTGGCGATCGTTTGCCACTTTACTTTGCTATACCTTGTATCCTTTTAACTCCGATGCCTCGATATTTTACACGACATGTTTACGATCAGTATCATATCTCACTATCGTTCTCGTGATCGTATCAATTAATCAGGCCTGCGATTAAATGCGATTAAATGCGAAGTCGTGACAAGCAAAGCTTTCACGCTATGTCGATCACGTAGAATGGCAAAGAAAGACACTGAACGAGCCATTACTAGTTAATGCATATGAAATGTCGTTTCTGCGAACCGAACTTTCAATTTTATGGCTAATGAATTATTCATCAAATTTCCTCCTATTCTTTTTTTTTTTGTTTCATTTCTTCGTCAAAGGACAAGAAATTCACTTAAATCGCGTGAATATTCAATATTGACAATCGTTCGAAAATTAAAATTCTACGTACAAAATTCGTCGAAATTTTAACGTCGACAATTATGCTTCGTGTGTTTTTCCTTTCCTCCTAAAAAAAAAAAAATATATTAAGTAGAACCGTACTTCCGGGAGAAAATAACTTCCAGGAAGGATTCCAGAATTAGTTCTCACAAATTTGTAAAAAAATAACGAAGCTGAAAACGCGAGAACGGCTTTGATTCAAAGGAAAGAAACACCGCTATAAAAGATAAATGAAAACACGCTGACTTCGAGCAAACTTCTTTCAAAACGTTAACCCGAACGTAATGAATAATTCCGCTTAACGAGTGAGGCAAATGGGCAACGAGGAGCAGCGAGAATTTAACAAAAAAAGATAAAGAGACGAAGGAGAACAAGAGAAACAGAAACAAAAGAAAATGGAGAGTGCGAGGTCTTGTCAGAGAGAGAGAGAGCGTGAGAGTGCGAGAGAATGATTGCATGTCAAAATGGCGCGAAAAAGAGGAACACACACAGTATTGCCTTTCACAGGGACGCGACCTCGGCCCGTCCGAGTTTCATCTTAACTTCTTAGAGCAATAAATCGGCGACAATCATGGCGTTCCCGGGGCGAGTTCGCGTCGCTGAAACCACGTCTTCTTCTCCTCTGTCCCGCGTGTGCGCTCCTTTCCTCTACGCTTAGGATACGTCGACGCGATCCACAATCTGTACAACATACCTGACGCTAGAACTACCAGAACGTGTGAACGTATCCTTAATTTCTTACGAATCGACACGGAGCTATTCGAATTCGCGTAGAGAATCCGCCTCGAGAACTTTCGAGCTAGCTTAGGGAAACGTAGGCTACAATACGAGTTTAAGGAATTTAGAATTAAATGGGAAACCTTCGTGATAACTTTCGTCGATATCGTATAACGAATATCTTGGGTGAATGGATCTCCTCTACCTTGATGGTTGAATTCGTTTTTATCCAAATGTAAGATTAGAGACGACAGATGGAGAACGAGTAGACTCCTTAGTAGACGTGAATTCGAATCATGGCGAATTCATTGGTGATAAGGTCGTCTACATCTTTCGTAGGTCTTTCGTATTTCCTTCCGTGTATATCCTTCGTTTTCGCGATACAAGTTTGATATTTCAGTGATCGGTAGTTCTAGTGTTAATAACAGCGTCCAGTTAACTGTCGCATGTTCGAAAATTGAACAACTCGGATGAAATGAAATTTCCGTATTTTCGCGCGGCTGGTTATAGATGAAAGGTTGTAATAAATTATCGAGATGAAATTTATTATCTTTATTATCGTTTCTTTCTGCGTTATTTAACGTTTAACGTTCTCGTTACATTTTTATCCCTCGATATGATCGATAAACCGTATGAAACCCATCGATGTAATGTATTTAGATTAGACGCTAGATCAACAATCCCGACGTCAAGTCGGAATTAACAATTCCAATAATGATTGAATACCAATCAATTGAAAGATAATAATAAACATTTTCAAGTGGACGATTAACCAAGATAAAAGAAATCTTCATTATTAGGGATGAAATTGTAGAAACCGTGTTACAAATATATACTACAATTTTCTTTATATACTTGTGTTCGTCGTGATTATTTATTATTACCCACGTCACAGATTGGTAACTTAGATACTAATCTACATTACGTTCGTCGTCACGTGTACCGTCATATCCGAGAATCTCAACAATTCGTTCTGAATAATTCTTAAATAAATTCCAACACAGCTTCGATCCCGTACAAACGGAAGCAGCCTCGAACAGCGCTGTTCAATTCAACCAGAACTGCTCAGCAATTCAACTATAATTTTATCCGAATAGACACATTCTAGAACTTCTGTAATTTCATCCAAATATCGAAAATGCAAATGGCAACGATGCGTCGATTGTCGAGGCAGTTCAACAGTGCGACAGTTAAACAGGTGTACTTTAGGTCTGTTTGGGTCGGTTCACAATGCGTTCGGCGGTGTTCAACATCAATCTCACATTGCTCGAGTGAGTTTTCTTTCTCTCGCGTGAGAGAACTCTCCTTCCCTCCTTAGCTTGACGTATCAGAATTCACAGCGTGAACGACGAGGGCGAGGGTGAGTTTTCGCGTGTCGCCGAGGCGTTCGCGAACGCTGCGACATTTAGGCGAACGATCGCTTCTCGCTCGTGTCCGCACGAAGTCTTTCTAGTCGCGTGAAATGCTTCGCGTTTAATGCTTCGTTAACTCTTCCAGTTGGCGAAGGTAACTATAATCAGGCAACATTGAGTCCCGTTATAATAAAAGCTGACTATAATCAGCAATCAGCCAACATTGTGCGCTCATGTGGTGTGATTAGCGGTCGTTCGAGAAAAAAATTTCGCGCCACCGTGGCGAACCACGATCAATAATATCGAATGATGATTAATATAATATTTTATTAGAATGTTAAGACATTAAATTTTTATAATCTATAAAATGAGTAAAATATTTTGTTGGCACTATTTATTTAATATTTTATTTCGTATTGATGACATTCGTAAAACAGTCTGTTGGCTTCAGATTCATTGATAACGAAGTACCTGTTGCATTAATTGAATAATTTAGAGAGACAAAGCAGTGTGTTGGATAATTTACATTCAAATTTAAAGAAACAAACAAAAATTAGGTACGTGATGCAAGATGGAAGAAAATTCCATAGATCATTTTATTTCGGTGTCAGGCAACGTATTAACATCTGATCGAATTTTGTACGTTGCCGTAGTGTTTCGTTGAAGCATAAAATTATTTAAGCAGCTTGTGGTTGAGTTTAATGCATTTAAAGCAGTTAGAAATTTATTTTATCGGTGTTAATTATCAACATCGATTTCCCGCCTGTTTAATTTAAATACTCTAATTAATTCCCATGACAACGGATTAATCGCGAACGACCTGAATAAAAGACAAAATTGACATTGTTAGTAATTTATGGTCTACGTAAAAGTACAATTTCATAGTTACACCATTATATTATAATAACTGTAATCGAAAGGATCAATCGACGAAAGAAAATCATCCTTCTCCTTTGTCTCTTTGATTAGCAAATTTCAAAGATATGATCGTTGTCATTTTATTAACAAATATATTGTTCGATTCGCGTGAAGGTTTTCTCTTTTCTATACCAATTAAAACGAAATTTGAAGAAACACGAATGCATTTATCAAAAATTTGCAGAATGCATCTAACGTGTAGGAAATATTAAGAAAATAACATCAAAATCAGTGTCTCAATTTTTTTTTTTTCATTTTCCAAAGCAACAGAGATATTTCAATTTCTTTATATCCAATTATAAATTAATTGAACGCACCAAGGCGTTTGCAATCGATTCGCAACAATTAAACGCGCGAACAGTATTTTTCTCTTTTGCAATCGCCTCTTCGGCAATTGTGTGAGGACTGTATAAAGAAAAAGAAAAAAAAAAAAAAGGAAATAAGCGAATAGGCGACTAGCTAAGGCGAGTCCTTCAGAAACAAAGTCACGGAGGGATGTTTAAATCGATTCACGCGACTCGATTTTTAGCCACACGGGGTAGGGTTAAACCGTGCGCCACTAATTTAGACTGCAGCTAGGTCTCTGTTTTGACTGCGGCAGAACGAGAAAACAAAAGGGCCACTGTTGTAGCTCGCCACGCATTGTGAACGCCGACCTAAATACTACGATTCTTCCGCTCGGTAACGAGCCGAGCTTAGTCCGTTCGTATTTCATTGTCACGAAAGTTGGGTGGCCTGTTCTCTATTCCTACATTCTGCCCTCGCGTCAAACGCGGCTGCTTGCCGCGGAGTTGTGAAAATTTCTTTCTTGCTAAAAAGACGATCTAAAGTATATATATATACATATATGTATACGCATTTTTCATAGAAAAATCGCTTTCGGTTATTTATTTTATCATTTCGTGGTTGATTATGACGCTGGTTAATCGTCAGACAGTGGATAGTTTTATATTCGCGTTAATGTTGTACATTTATTTAGTTAGTATTATTTAGAGTGCCAGTTGGTAGTTTCTCCAGTAATTATTGCGAAAGCATATCTTCTCTTCTCCGATTTTAGTAAGCTTGGAACGTAAGTTGGTAGCCTGCAGTTGGTCTTTAAATTCGGTGATGTTAAAAAATATTTTCGACACACTGTGCACTTTAATCCTATTACTTTTGTTTTCGAAGCTTGGCGTGTTCGAGGCAAAGTTGAAATTTTAGATTTTTGGCCTGTATTTCAATCTGGTCATGAATTGAATGAAAATTGGAATTTGTAATGATCAGTTTAAATAATCCTCGACCGGCTACGTTGTCGACACTTTTTAATTAAACGATTCAAACGAGCAAATGATTTTTACACTTGCCAGTGAGACTCGAGAGATAAGAAAAGGAAGGAAAGCCAAATGTAACTCAAATCTGACGTAAGTCTACCCAAAAACTAGAATCTAATCAATCAAAAATATTTTTACGAATATCTCCGAATCTAAATACTCAGAATATCTATATATAGACGATACATTTGAAATCGACGAAGAAACTTTCGCAATAATCACTTCTTCTTCTTCTGTCACGTGGAAATTTTTTTATTGGATTTTCATTTTAGCGGATAACGAAATATCTTGTTTTACCCTTGGTTAAGAAGTTATGTAATCATTTGACTGTGGATAAGTGATATTTTTTTAAAAAGACAAAATATTTTGTTATATCCAGTCGAGAAATCAAATCGACTGCGAATTTTCATTCAATTTCGTACTTTTGTGAGAAACAATTAAAGCTTGTTTCGCCTGTTGCCTATTATTATAATGTAAGTGTTACATTTTGGATGTTTAATTAAATTTAAAATTTCCCACGAGTGTGTGAAAATTCGCGGTTAAATAACAGTTGAAGGGGGAAATATTCTTGAAGATATTTACGTTTATATTGTCATTGACGTGTTCATTTTATAAAACGACTCCATCATCATGATGATGGTTTATTCAACATGATTTATTTAATACTACTGACGATTTATCACTCATTTATCATTCTCCATTTGCGGAGATCTGGAAAATCATTGAGACGAAGCACGAGATGAACAAGTTATTAATTGTCACTACAATTCTTAGAGTATAAGGCACTCGTATGAGAAAAGTCTCATCAATTATTATGTATAATAATAAAATTGAACATCCTCCTCTTTGTATTCGTCAGATCTCTCTGTCTTTCTTTCGATCAATTTTATTATTTATATCGTCACTGATAGGCGGCGAATATTTATGCAAATTCGTATTTCGACGAGGATAGTCGTGACAACTTACGAACGATTAAATACGATTAAATACTTACTATATTTTGGATGTTTTATAAAGTTTCCCGCGTGCGCATAAAAATTCGCAGCCTAATTAACAAGTTCGTCTTATTACGAATAGAATTCTCGAAACTGTGCTGTTTAATTCGTCCCGAGATTTTCTACAATTTACATCAGATTATTATAATTAAATATAGATTATCTTCTACGAATAAAATATGAATGAATAAAAAAGAAAGAAGAATTCTCTTTAGTAATCCGATTCGATCGTCGCACGTCGTAACAGATCAGTAAGTGTCCTGATACTTATATATGAACAAGAGTGTACATATAATAATAAGTAGAACTTCTTAGGTTTAATTAAGTGATAGATACATGATTGATTTACGATTATTGTGATAAGCTACGTGGGTGATGAATGAATTTGTAAAGGGTGCTGAAGGTTGGAGGGTCGAGTCGCAACCTCGAGTCAAGTAAAATTGTTTGGCAATAGACAGCGTTTCGTATCAAAAAAAAAAGAAAAAAAAAAGAAAAAAAAACGTGATTACAGGAACGAAAACTCGTGTAATTGCAATGACTTCTCTAACTTCACTCGCTCGCTATTTTCTGAGTCTAATGTAACTCGTACGAGTAACTTCTGATTAGAAGGATGTATCAAGCGATTACTTTATAAGTAATAAAAAGATTTCTGATTCTCGAAACCTGTGGATTCTCTTTGCTCTCCCTTGTTCCTCTAACAATAACACATACATACATAACAACACGTATATAACATATATTTGCTCGCGAAGATCTTAGGATCTATTTCTGTTCGTTTCAAAACAAAATAATGTTGTACTTTGTACAACAGAGAGAACACTTTCTAGATTTTAAGTGTTAAGATCTTTCAACGAGAGAGCACACATATATAAATATACCTGATTTTTAGTCAAATTATATACAAACACTTAATCTGTTGTTAAAATGTTAATTATGCTCGTGTTACGAAAATAAAGTGATGTACTAATCTACGAGGATGTAATAAAATCTGTTTCAACATCACGAATCTTTTTCTAATATTCTACACGAGGTTTATTATTCTCACATAATAAAATTAATTTACAATGTTTTATACATGTGTACTGGTAACAAAATTAATTTATAATATTCCACACGCATATATTCGAAACGAAATTAATTTTTAATCAACGATTACTCGATATGCAATACGTAAAAATAGTGTGTCACTTGTCTGACCAAGGACGGCATGTTTCACTGTAGTGAGTAAAGAATACATGTATCAGGAAACTTCTGATAAATATGTAGTAGCATGTCTGACTCTTCGTCATGAAAATAATATATTACCAATATTTTGCCATGAAGAAGAGTACAGTATTTGAATGCTTGTAGAAAAAATTAAAATATATTACTCCACTACATGAAAAATGAAATATTCGAATATTTTAATGGATATAACAATAGCTAAAGAAGGATCTATATAAATAGAAATTTTATTTGTTTATAAATATTATATATTATTTGTATATTACTGAATATTGGTTATTGTGCATTAATATTAATTTTTTGTTAACCGTATATTATTTGAACGAAAATTTGTTGAGAAACTGATTCGCTGATGTAATTTTAGTAGTCATAACACGTGGTAGATTTACTTTGAGAATGGTTTCTGATGCCTGAGGTCGTTGTTAAACTCCTCTTTTTAATTTTCATAGTTATTAATATTATTAATTAATCCTTCAATTCAATCTATGTTGTAAATTTATAAAATTCATTAGAGGTATTATTATTTATAGTAATACTTTTATTATATATTTTCAAAGTGATTTCATACTCTGATAAATTTATCAAACTGATTTAATATCTCGTCGCTCATTTTAATAAAACTTATCAAACTGATTAATAAATGTATCCCATCACGGCGTTAATGAAATTTGAATGAACGTAGTCATAAAAATCTCTTGAAATAAGCGTTCAAATATTCTTGCTCATCAGAAGGATTTATTAAATATTTCAATAATCTGTTCTCGTAAAACATCACGCTAATTTGCATTTATTAATTAACAGGCATTGATCGGCTAATCCCATTTCGAACTGAAAGTACATTAACGACAAAGTTTCGCAAGAGTCGATCGGCCGAAGCGGGTATTGATCCCTCAGCCAGAGAACTTTGCCAGATTATCCACTTGTTTTTCCCATCGGTGAGAGCTTTCCAACTACTTTTCAAAATTAACTTCACGTTGTGACTCGAGGTTTGGCCTATCCGAACTCCACGAAGATTTATAGACGAAGTTTCTCAATTATCGGATCGAATCATCGATATCCGACGTCGTCCAAACCTTGTCTAATTTCCCAGACGCTTCGAGATTCTACCAAAAAAAAAAAAAAAAAACGTTTAANACATTTTGAAACACGACCTTCAATTTATTTAAATCTCGAGATAAATGTGTAGATATATGTTTTTTTTCAGTTTGTTAAAAATTTAATAAAAATTGAATCTCATTACCCCGAAGGTTAATGAATTTCTAGGATTCGCACCTTCGATTTGATCGAAACTGTGATTTTTACTCGGATTCGGAGGCAAATATGAATTTTTGTTCAGCTTATTAAAAATTTAATCAAAATTTAATTATTAGATTGCGAACGTTAATAAATTTGGGGGAAGTCTTCTTGTCAGTTTATTAAAAATTTAATCCAAAATGGACATTTATATACTTTGAAATAATTTAAGATTGCAAAATTTATCTTACCAAAGTTGTGATTTTTATTCGAGTTTAGAAATAAATATGTATCTACAATTTAATCAAAATCGAACGCTGTTATTACGACTTTGGTCGTTCATATATTTTTGAAAAAATTTAAGATTGCAAAAATCTCAATTTTACCAAAATTGTGGACACTTTTTCCAGACAATCGTTTTTTAAATTATTTCCAAAATTTTTATTCTATGTGATTTTAAAATGTTTCTCCACGTCTTGACTTTCAGAAGTATATTTCTCGTTCCCTCGTAATATGAGAGATAAATATATTTGTTTACAAAGATCTTGATAGATCGTTAGTCAGCTGAGACTTTGTACAATGAATGCTAACGGTTGTTCAATTAACTTTGAAGAAACGAAATTCTTCAATTTGTACACTAATGAGATTTAGAGTTACCCGTGTTCTTTCTTCTATGCAAATGAAATGCAACAAGTTACGGAACAAGAACTCTCTCTAATTAACGTTCGTTCGTTCTCCTTTGTATCCTCCTCTTTTTAGAAAACGTTTTCGTTCCTTACACATTTAATGGAAAAAGCCTTCGTTTGGTTTCACTATCCTCCTTATATCGCGAATGAAGCTTAAAGAATAAGTTACATAGAAGTCCATCTTGATAATAAAATGAGTAATAAGACTAATATTAATTACAGACATTAATAACATTAATTTTCAAATAATTATCTGAAATTTTTAATATACAAATAAATGTTCAAATATTCAAATTATCAATAATATCTGATATCTCAAAGTCACTAATACTTTATACTTAATTTTGAATATATTATTTTATTTTGCAACATGGTCCAATCTAAGCAATAATTCAATATTTCAGTTTATCGAACTTTCATAAATATTTAAACTCAATAATTATAATTATTTCGGAGAATTTTCCAGTTGTAAGAAAAGCTTCATAGTACAATAAACTACATAGTCTTTGATCTATATATTTCACAAAAGATCATTTAAATGGCTCTAAAAAAGAAAAAAATGGCTTTCTGTCTAAAATTACATTTTGAGCACTTTGTTGTCTAGTGTTGAGCAATCGCTAAACTATCTTTGTCTTCTCAAAATGATCAAATCACAGGCCAGCAATCACACGGCTGGCTAATTTTATTATTCGTTATTACCAGAGAAATTCCAGTCTTATTTCGCCTACAGAAAAATAAATAATAACCGCAGGTAGAAGTAATATTTCGCTGTATAACGTGACTCAAGAGATTAGCATCCCTTCCAGTTCCGACGAAATTTATTAACTACGTAACGATACCCTGCTGCATTATATAAACAGGCCCACGCGAATTTCTTAATCGCAACAATTTCGTACGCGAATTATAAGGCGCGGAGAACGATCGAACGCATGTGCAGCTCGAGGAGTGTGATCAACAGCACTGTATTTCCCAGAAAACGAGGCAACTCTAGCGAATAAAATCGTAAATACAGATGTTGTAAAGCAAGCGTAACAGGCGAGCGTAAACGTAAAGGCTACTGAACGTACTCCAAACATATTAAACATGCATAAACATTCCGCAACGTGAATTACGAGGAGAAACAGTGCGCACGAGTATACCCTACACTCGGTTTGTTTGTAAATTTTTCCTCCAACGAGGAAGTTTCAGAAAAGAAAAAAAAAAGGAGAAGAAAAAACGTTGCACGAATTTGATCAATACAAAAGTAATATGGTTGTTGTTTAATTCATGGTTCTTCTTCGTAACTTTTTAAATTCAGGGGGAATTTTAATTCTAGTATTTTTTCATGAACTTGCTATTAAACTTTGTTTACTAAAGTTCCGGAAATGAACAGAAGTATTCGCACACGGCGATGAAAAATTGTCTATATATTTTAAATTGTTGTAACTTCGTGAAGTAATAAACTCGTACAACACTGAGGCCTCTCTACTTTGCCAAACTTGAGTTTCGTTTTTTTCCAAAGATTGTTTTTGCACCATGCAGCAGGGATACTTTGAAAATTTGAACTAAAGTTTCTAAAATCAATGGAAATTCTTTTTCATGGTTAGGTGTTTCCATGATCTCGAAGATCGAAGATCGAAGCCCTTTTAGAACTACTTAAAATTCGCAGTACTTGTAGCATAATAGTTACACTATGGTTTTAATTGAGGTGCTGAGGAATTTTGTTTGGAAACTTTTCAAATGAGAATTGATATGGAGGGAATGGATATTTTTTTAAAGTTCCAAAATTAGAAAATTTAGAATTTGAATGAGAATGATAATAATAGCACTACTGAAGACAAATAAATACAATATTTTCGTGAACTTGTAACTTTTTTAATTACAGTAATAGTGTTTTTATGAATCGTGTGACTCTTAGTTGGAATTTTCTAAAAAAAAATAAGTATAATAATAATATTGCTAGATAAACATTTAACTCGAACATCTCTGTGAATTTCTAACTCTCTGTAATTACAATATTGCCCGAGCGTTGTATTTATCTCTGTGAGTGAATATTCATAGTGTATTTTAATTATAATTCTCGTTTGGAATAAAAAGACAGTGTAACAATATTGCTGAACAACAAATCAAATATTTTCATGGAAATATAAAAATCCTTTCGTTCTTAAATTATCGAAATAATTCTCTATATTTATGTCTGAGTGTCTACACTGTGCTTCAATTACGTTTCTCATTTGTTCTCAGTTTCCTGAGTGAGAATAAAAATCGTATTTCGTTTTCCAAGTTATCGAAATATTTCTCACCCCTGTTTCTAATTATTCATAGTGTCCTTCCAGTTAGTATTCTCGTTTGTAATTTCCCCAGCAGAAATAGAACTAATAACTAGACAAACAAATATAGAAATCGTGTTTTGTTTCTAAAGTTTCAAAACAGTTCGCTCCTATTTATTTCTCATTTTATTTATAGTGTACATTTGATTGCAATCAAACAATTGAATTAATTAAAACAATTGGAACGTGTTACTAGACAAACAAATTCGATTGTTATTCGGTCTTGCTAGATCCCTGGTTTCGATGTATAAATTAAATACAACAATTAACAGTGTACTGCGGAATAGTAAATTCGTTCAGTTATAATTATGACATGCAAATCAGTTTGCATAAATCATATCCTTAATTAGCAATGCAGTCGAACGCTGATTTGTTATTCAAATAAAACTAAATTAATTTTAGGTGAAAAGCGACCCCTCGTCGTAGCCAGTCGTCGTGATCCTCTCTGGGACATCCAACCGGAAGTGAGCAGATTAACGCATCTCTTTGCGAATTCGCGTAAACCGGAACGTTGAGAATATCATCCGAATTTCTATTTTCCAGACAATCACTCGACGTTTTGTTTCTTGCTTCGTCGTCGTTGTAATTCTCTGGTAAGAATGCAATCTGACAGCTGGGCGCGGTCGCAACGGACGCTGCATTTGCATCGAGATCCTTCAGGCCGCCATCTTCTATCAGAGCTCCTGGATAATTGAAAAAAATTTCAATAATATTGACGAAAGAACAGAAAAATTCGCGTTATTTCGATTTTTCAATTATATTGAAAATTTCTTCTATTTTTTTTTTAATCAATTTTGTCGTTATCCTTAGGTTGTGCAATAAATTTGTTCGCAACATCTCAATGTATGCCATTTGGTTAATTATTCTTTATAAATGAGTCAAAGTAATTTCGAAAGTTTCTTCTTTTGTCAGAAAATTACTCTACGTCCTTATGAATTACGTTATTGGATATTATATATTCCATTATTGGTAATACAATAAATTTGATTGAATTGGTTCAACAAGTCGCGAGTCGAATATTTCCTGTGATAAATAATTCCTTCAGTATCTCGAAATTATATATTATTTCCAATTTCATGCTGTGCTTTAAATATTTATGGTTTTCTTTCTATTTCTGTCATCAAGTAATACAATTATAAACAGCATTTATCATACACATTATGTACATGTCTCTCTCATTCAGCGTGAATGAATTATGCATGTTGTCCACTGCAGATGATGTAAGCAAACAGTTTCTATAATATATATCATTAATATTCAACAAATTTATCGCACAACCAAATATTTTAGATTAAAAACAGTCGAATTCATTTTATCCCTTGAATCCTCATCGAGCGAAAGAGGTATCGAACGAACGAAATTACCAGATATCAGTAGACCTTCGATGATCAACGATATCTTCCAATCGTCGTTTCTTCGATTCTCGAGCCAGTTCACGCAAAGTCGAAGATTCTCCATGGGTTGGCGCGTTTCTCGCGCAGTGTGTTGCTTGAGAACGATCAGAAAGGCTCGTGGCCTTGCCAGCCGCGACATGTCGACCACAGACGAGGAGATGGTCAAGATGGATTCCAGAGCTTGGTACCTGGACAATAATCCTTTAACAAAAGAGAGAGCTTCCTTCGGTCCATATCTCCAGTTCACCATCCAGCGTGTGGGTGTCTAGAAAAATTCGATCCCTGTGAACCTTTGCAAAATTTTCCTAAAATCTTCCAGCAAAATCTTTGGATCTTCCAATATTTTTTTTCTTTCTTTTAAACTCTCCCTTTAAAATGTAAAACGACTGATTTAATTTATCAACTTTTCTGGACCTTTTCTTAATTTAAGAGATTAAGTTAATCCACGTCTCAAGATTTAGATCTTAATTGAAAAAGGTTAATAACTGAACCTTAGCGTCCTCGAGGTGCGAGGTTTCCACGTCAACGCGAATAAGATCCAACGTCCTCTTGGTCAGATTCATCTCGTCGACAAAGAAATTCTGCAACGGATTGTTGTTTCCACCGTGTTGTTCCGTAGTCGTTGACGATCCAAAGATCGACACGTGCCGATCGATCAACTCTTTCAAGTCCCTCTGAATTTTCGTTTCCGTTTTCTTGCTGCTTCTGTCGTCGTTGACAGACGCTTTGATCAAAATACCTGTCGATATTTAAAAAAAAAAAAAAAAAAAAAGANCAGCATCAGAGAAATTAAAATCTGAACGGAAACGAGACAAAATAATTTTTAAAAAAATCCGACATGAAATCGGAAAAATACAATTCGTTATAAATTACTAAAGCGATGCTAAATTACACAGAATTTCTCCGTTGTTTTTGAAGATGTGAAAATATTTAATAAAAGTTGTTTAATATAAAGAGAATCATAATATGGACTGTTTTTTGTTCCGTTAATCAATACAGTTGTCTATAAAAATACTAAATACATATTAAAATACCATTAACTCGTACACATATTTATGTACGTATTAAAATAATATTAATTTTATGCACGAAAGAGGAGAACAGTATATCTCTTCTCGTCTTTCATAATAAACAATTTTTGTTTCAACAAAGGTTTCATATCTCTGAAAACAAATCAGTATGATCAACACGAGATATTCGAGACGATCGCGTGAATATCTGTCCCAATACTACTCACGCAAATTGATATGTCTTTAATAAAGATCGAACGACGTGAATTTGTTTTTATCTAATACTACAAATTCCAACAAATTCACAATTTTTCACAATTAGTCACTGTCGACAAACCTTTCAAATGCGACAACGCAGCTTCAGCAGCAGTCCTCTCCCAAGCTCTGTGCGCGTTCGCCGGTAATCCAAAGCACTCTTTGGGCGAGTCATTATCCGGAACGGTCTCCAGAGTCTTGGCCATCTGCTCGAACGAGCCATCAACCATCCTCAGTACACCGGCCAATTTCCTCCGGCCGCGAAACACCTCGGAACACCAGACGTCACGGACAATCGAGCACAGCGCTCTCATATCGTAATCGTCTTGCAAACGACCGCCATAAATCGCCGCGTCCAACAATCCTCTGCCAGTTTGCCAATCGCCGTCCTTGTCACTGCTCTTCGCTGACTCCGCCATTTCTTTCACTACCAATTCGTAGGCTGCCTCGAGATCGGACTCGCTCCACTCGTACGGCCTTATCCAACCCTGAGGAACGAATTTCCTTCGTTCTTGCAGCGTTGCGTGCAGCCACGACAGCAACAGGCTACCGGAAACGTTCACGTCTCTCCGGTGTTTCTGATGCAGTTGCTGCAGCGATCGTTTCACGTTCCTTTTCACGCCCTCCGGTGGCTCGTATGCGAGCTTCAAACAGAGGCCGGCGAGGCTCGGATAGAATCGTCCGCATTCCTCCGTGGTTAACCAGATCCTTGCTGCAGGATTCTTCTTGCACCAGAGCGATCTCAGCAGACTCTCCAGTCGGGGAAGCCAGTTCACGGCTAAGTGCAGGTTGCTCAGAAGTATCCAGCTTCCGTCCCTGTTCGGCCGTGATTGAATTTCTTAGTTTTCAATATTCGAAAGAACAGAAGAGATGTGAGGTTCGAAACGGAGTTGTTCTCTTTCTTTTAATTTTCAACGAATGCGACAACGACGAAGGCTCGATTGGCTCTCTTCGTTTCTACGGAATTTAGCTTTCGTTTTGCCATATTGCCGATTCTGAGTTCAACCTTTAACGCTGTGATTTTCTCTTTTTTTTTCAACTTTTTTACTCGATTTGAACTTTTTATGACGTACAGCATTTCCGGAAAATCTCTACAATATTAAGATAAGTCACGAGCAAAAGGTTCTAATTATTTGTAGATTAAATTCGATCGCAAGTTATTTGATCACTTTCTTTTAATTTTCAACGAATGCGACAACGACGAAGGTTCGATTGGCTCTCTTCGTTTCTACGGAATTTAGCTTTCGTTTTGCCATATTGCCGATTCTGAGTTCTTCAACCTTCAACGCTGTGATTTTCTTTCTTTTTTTTTTTCAATTTTTACTCGATTTAAACTTTTACATTGCGACGTTTTAAACGAACTTTTTATGGCGTGCAGCATTTCCGGAAAATCTCTACAACATTAAGAAAATTCACGAGGAAAAGGTTTTAATTATTTGTAGATTAAATTCGATCGCAAGTTATTCGATCACTTTATAGATGTTTAATAGACGTATAATATTATAATATGTCAGGGATCCTATGTCGGTTTACAATCTCTGGATCCAATTTCCGCCAACGAACGCTGAACAATGCCTTTGGGATCTGTTATAATAAGTATCTGTATAAGAACCTCTTGTGTAAGCGTAACATCGCCTCATTATCTCTGCTAATACCATACTATGCTAAAGACACAATATTTGGCCTTAGGCTATACTCTTCGCGGAGGAGTATCAAATTAGCCATAATCTTCGCTGATATTCTTGCTGTACTTTTATCGTGTAATTCTGTGATAGTATTATAATGAAATTATCAACCTTCGCGTTGTCGACCTTCCCTTATTTTTCGAATTTTCAGAATTTAATGTAAAACAGAATGAATAACGTTGTAAAATTAGAATAAGTGAAATGTCAGCCATTAGGATTTTACGCATTTTTGGAGAACTGAGATTTATAGAGATGTGTGCACAATGCATATTATATGTGAAATATCCAAAATATAGCATATTATATTTAGACTACGATTGCTTTAATTATGAATATAATTTAAAAAATGAACCTAAATGATCGTTTCTTCTACACAGAATTACAACTAACATCCTTTATTGGATATTTCTTGCACATCGCGTGCATCTTCAAATTTTTCCACAAATGCATGAAGATAAATAAAACAAACTTCTCTCAGGTTCTGTTTTCTTCTCTATATAGTAATGTTGACGGAAAGCTTTCCAAATGCGTGGGATATCCGCGTCCTGATGATAAATCATAATTTCAAATCACAATCCAATATCAATCTCTCATTTCATATCTATCAAATCTGATGAGAAAATTGAGAATGAAAATGTTGTGTACAACATAGAATAGCTCGTAGCTTGAAATTTCGATTTCATACAGCCGAGAGAGAAAGGTACAATTTACCGGCAAGCATTCTCCAGCGACAGTTCCGCCTGAGCAACTTGACCCTGTCCGAGAGACACTTCGACGAATCCTGTGGCCGATGCGACCCGATTACTGGCTAATGCTCTCAGCTCAGAACCGGGATCAGCTCCCGGTGACAGAAGTAACAGCACAGGATATGTAGCTTCGTTCTCGGCTACCTTTCTCAGCGACCAGTGCGGTGGCGCCAAATCTTTCACACCTTTCCAGGGAGAGAGAGAGAAAGATTATAAGGTAAGACATTTCAAAATAGTGCAAAGTATTGATTCTGATCTCATCAGAATGCAAATAATTCTATTGACTTGTTGATTTTTCGAGAGAAAATTTTGAAATCGTTTATCGATCGAGACGCCTCGACAAGCATTTATTTATTTATTTATTTATTGAATAGGGAGGACTGTTGAGGAGATGAAAGGTCTATGACAAGAAATTGAAGAGACGATGACAGTGAAATAAAGTAAAATAAAACAATATGATGAAAAATGAAAATGCGCGGAATTTAAAAAATTTAAAAAATTTAATTTCTTTTGTAAATCCCGGATCTAAGGAGAGGAAAATCCCCAAGACATCTTGGGGCATTTGTGTTAAATAATAATACACTCAATTTAAATATTGCTTAAGAAAAGCAAAATATCATTAATAACAGAAAAAAAAAAAACGGCCTTTGATACATATCAAAATATTATAATCAGACAAATAAAAAACGACAATAGTTAAAATAAAAAGAAATTAACATTAATTTTGTTTACGTATCTCTCGAATAATTGCAGAAAAAAAAAGAAAGAGATCTTTTATTTATCTATCATTGTTGAATTTATTAACAGAAAATCGCGTTACCCAGTACTTCGGCAGCCAGTTTCGAGAGAGCCGTGTGCAGATAGTCTGGACGTAGGGTCTTTATCAGTAGAATTTTTTGGAACGTAGTTAAATTGCTCTCCGCGTAAATGTTGTTGACATCGTTCAACCAGGATTGCTTCATCCTCGCAGCTATCTGTGCGAGTTTCAAGGGAATCACAGTTCAATAACGCCGCTTTACAAATAGACAATTTAACAACTCACTTGCGGGAACGACGAGGCTAACGCCCGGGCTGATAGACGCCTCTCTTCCGGCACCCAATCAGGTATTTTGTAGTCGGTATCCTCGTCGTCGTTTAATGGGACTTCGCCTAATAAGAAATTCCTCTCGACGTCTGGCACGGAGTTCAACGAAAGCGCCAATTGTAACGCGATTGGTAATCGATGTTCCCTGTACACAGCCCTCGAGCAATAATGAAGAGTTAAAGCTGTCAGCCTGCAATACGAGTTGCACGAAACCTCGTAAGTCTGAAAGTTTCTCGAACGGAATCGACTAATTCAAGAAATCACGTCGTTCCCTATTATTTCCTCTAGCGAAAAAATATAACAACTCACGGCTGGATCGTTGAATTTTCGAATTTCTCGAATTTCAAGTTCTTTTTAAATTGAAGGAATTTTTTTCTTTTAAAATGAAACAGAATGTCGAAAATTTATTACGATCATTCGTAACCCAATGATATTGTTCGAGAATTAACAACGAACATTAAAAAATCATTTATATAAAAATGTTTAAAGTAACTACAATTATTACTGTTGAAATACCTAGCTGTTATAAATTGTAATTTTAAAGTAAAGCACCCAAGTTTGAAAAGTCTCGTTTAAAATTTTCATCACTTCAACGAACAGCTACTTCCTCGGGGAACTCGTACCAACCGTTTCTCGATCAGCCTGTCTTGCTCCCTTTTGTCTTGGGACAATATCGATCTCCTGTAATCTTCCGCTTCTAAATAAATATCAGTGAAAGCTTCCGCCGAGAACACGTACAGCGGATTCAATGCGGTGAGTCCTCTTACAGTTTTGTACAAGTTGGCGGCGAATTTCGCCAATTTCTCATGCTCTTTGGCTCTCCTGCGAACATTATATGATATAGGTGAAGCCGAGATGAAAAATTGAAACTTCGTTCCAATTGCGACTATCTCGACTCTTGCGAAACTTTCTCTTTCTATTTTTTTTATTTTTTTTTTTTTTCAGAGCTCGTCTCGCGACAGTGAATATTTATAAAAGGAAGTTGCCCGGTTTCTGCGAATTAAAAAACTTTCACCGGGGGAAATATGCACGTGCAAAGAAACTTCGATCAGCACGTTCGCGAAACTTCAAATTTCAAAAGCAAAAGGAAACTATTATATAAACTGAATGAATGAATTTCAACGACGTTTCACCTCGAACGTCTGTGAAGTTTATTGATACAGACGACGTGTAATTTGTGCTTAATACTCCTCTAATTTTAGAGGGCTACTGTCTTAATTGCACGGTTTTAAGTCTCTGTCGGATTTTTTTTTTTATTATTTTGTTAACACGATCCTACTTTAATTAGAAGTATATTCACGTCGAATAGGTATATTTTTTCGCAAACACGAGAAATTGTGAGATTACGAATTGAAGTTTTTAGCAGGGCGATATCTTTTAAAATACCACCTTCTTGTAATTTTATTCTGATATGTTATGTTGGGTATAACAATCACTTATTGAAAGAAAATTTCAGCTAATTTTTGCAAAATAATACTGTCTTTCAGAAGTTAATTTTACGTTATTTTTCAAATATTTATATCTCTATATAAGAATACAACGACAATATGGAATAGTCATAAAATTATTAATATATAAATTAACATTATAAATGTTGGAAGATTTTCATTTGTCACATATTTATAGGGCAAAATGTAAAATAATTTAATTCAGACTTTTGTGGTGTGTTGAAGATTTATCGAGTTACTTTTTAAAAACCGATTCTCGATACCTCTTTTAATTTTCCATTCTAACTAGAAAAATATTCTCAAATATTTTGAGAAGATTTAAAAGATTTTGTTCAAATTAACCATTATTAAAGAGATTGATTTTAATCTGACAGATCTAATCCTAACAACATTCATTGAATTTTTAACGTTAACACGTTTCTGTTAGATATAACGTAACGATGAAATTTAGCGTGAATGGTACATTTAGCATGGAACATGTTTATACATATGTAACACACGCATGGTAGAGAATACGTATTAATCTGTTGATCACTTTCTGGATTTACACGAGTGGCATAATTAATTCCAATAATACCGCTGTTCCATGTGGGAGCAGGTTATCTGTGAGGCACATAAGTACTGCAGAATATAGTGTCCACACCTCTGCAAGTAATAATTTCTTCGCTTTCCCAGGCAGAGGCTAAAATTAGCTGCAACAAGTTGTTATATCCAGGCAAAGAGTATAAATTGCAAAGTTTCCTTCTTATTTTTCAAATTGTTAAAAATTATTAGATTGCAAATTGTAATCATGTGTACGTTTAGCAATTGATAATTGGTATTTTAAATCTGTTTTAATGAAGTTTCTCCTTTCTTGTCCAAAATTTTCACTTGCTCTTCTCTTGGATGAAATAAATATTTCTGAGAAATATGAGTATTACACTTGAAAGTATTAATATTATAATTATAATAAAGAATACTTATATATGTATATTTCGGTGTTATTTGTTTTTCTTTCTGTTGCATTGATCATACATTCTTCCATTGCAAATAAATTTCGAATAAAAGAGAAATTTTGTTAAAGTAATTTTGAATTATCAACTACTAAATTAACTTCTCCAATTGCCTTATAGAAAGTAGTAATCATATTTATTTCATTTGTCAATTTAATTTTAACTCGCGTGTATCTTTTTTTACATTCATAAAAAATAATCACCTTACCATTAGTTTACTACTGAAAGAAATGTATCTTTCTTTTAAGTTACACTTTGTCATAAATATTATTATTTCGCTTTATTTCCTTAGGCTAAACCTACATTCTGTTTTTAATTTATCATAAAATATTACAGGGAAGTTCAATCTTCATAACTCAATCCACTTGTCTAACTAAAGGGCTTTTATAAACAATTTATATTGCATTTCTACTATGTTATTATATTAATACAGTTAATACATAGATATACAGTTAATACATTTATGATACATTTGTATTAGACTTTTTAATAAAAATTTCAATCAAAGTTAATAAATTTGTACGAACCTGGTGACATCTTCGAAGCTTCGTCGGCTCTGCTCAAGTGCCAGAGCTATTTCCTTGGCTTTCGATTGAGTGGCTTCCAACGATGACAAAAGCCCGCCGTGCGATCCTTCAGACTCCTGAAGAAGATCTTGACCTCTGGCCGTGGCCAGCTGCGCCAACAGATCCAATCTCGCGGTGTCCCGTTCTCCTGATAATTTTTCTTCACGTTCCAACGCCTCTTTCCTCTGTGTCGCCAGTTCCGGCGTCTCCTTCAACAGAACCTGCACCCCTCCGTCCATCGACGAAGCAATTAATCTTTAACTCTGGTATTTTACTTTCCACCAGACTTTCGGCTCATCGCCCAGAGAAGTTTTCCAATTTCATTGTCGAGCCACTCGAAATGAGTTGTCGTTTGAACAGATTTTTCTTCTCCCCTTTCCTTTTTTTCTTTTTTTTTTTGATATTCGGCTAATGGAAGAGGGGAGGAGAAATCGTCTCTGGCGACAAGTTTGATGGAATTTTCCGAATAGTGGAAGTAATGTAGATACTTTGTGAATGAAGTCATTTTTAAATTTTACATATTTCGCAGGATCCTACTTAAAAAGGGATTCGCGTTTGATTGAACTCGAAGTGCGAATGCGGTATTCAGTCCTTCAAAATTGGCGAATTTCGAATATTTGCGGGTGACAGTTCAATAAAATTAATGTTGACTTTTTCTTCGATGTGTAAATATTATCGCATTGCATTGATTTTAACTCTGTGAAAGAGAATCGTACGAAATTCTATCTGAGCTCGTTTTAAAGCAAAAGTAATGTCTACTTCCGCGATCCATAATTCATATTTTTCTACGATATTTGCATATCATGCAGCATATCGTAAGAGAGTAAACATACTTTCTCCCTTGAAAATTTCTTTAAAGGTTAAAACTCTCTCTCTTTCTCTCTCTCTCTGTTTTCCAATTTTTTTCATGTCAGAATCTATTATAGATATACCGATTGAAGCCTTTCCTTTGCAACAACCCTACAAATCTTCGTTTTTTTCGAGCTTCAGGTGAAAAGTGTGCGTTATTCGAATTTCTACGTATTTAGTGAATTTATTTTAATTCAGAAAGCATATTTATATTGTAAAATTATAATTTCAACTGGAATTGGAGAAAAGAATTATAAAACCTAAATCAATCTGCAAATCTTTGTAGGAAAGCTAAAATCTAGCACAGATCAAATTTATAAAAGCTTAAGGCATACGAGTGCACAGCACTTTGAAAATAATATAATATTAGTGTCAGTGTGAGAGAGAAAGAGAACGAAAGGCAACGAGGATGCAAGTGCGAGGAAAAAATGCCACAGTGTCCATTTTGGTCGTCGAATGGAGAAGAGAGTAGACAACGTAAAATTAAGCACGAAACCGAGTGTGAAACAGAATTCAACTAATTCATTCTAGTTGGTATTCGTTTCAAGATAATAAAAAAAAATATATATATATATCAAATTAAATATATGCATCTGTATTGATTGTACAGCCACCAAATCCAATATTTTACCTTCTCGACGAATCTCTCGGCCAAACTCTTGGTGCCGGCACCGAGTGCAATTTTGAACAAAACCGCGTCGACTTCCTTCGGGAAACCATCCAATTTGTCTCGTCTAGTGGCCAAGAAAAGTTTGAAGCCTTGAGGCGCAGGTAACGTTCTTTCGCCGAGTTTCAGGGGACGTCGGCGCAGCAATGGCAACAGAATCGATGGGAATTCAACGAGTTCCTCCACCAGTAATGGTTTGCCAAACCGAACAGCCAATTCCAACGTGGTCAAAAATTTAGCATCCTCCGGCTTTGTGACCTCCATCCTTGAGTCGGCGTTGTTTTTCAGCCACGACACTGCCACACCGGACGGATCGATGAATATGGGAACCAAGGGGCCTCTGAGAGCGCAGGATGCACCGACCAGACTTCCGGTGTCCGCTGGCAAACCCTGAGCTCGCCACAGTAGCCTTTCTCTCTCGCTGATCAAGAGATCTATGGCTGATTTCTTCCATTTGTCATCTTTCCCAAGATTCTGTATTCGAATATAGATCTTCCAAGTATTCGCAAATTTTCAGATTCGCGAACGAAATACATTTGATTTTGCTTTCGACGATGAATTTTCTATTATTCGATCATTTGCTTCGAATTTCGGATTTTTAATTGGTTAGTTAACTTCGAATGTTAATGGAAATATTATTCGTTTCCAAATTTGGATTTTTTTTATCGTTTGGTAAACGTTGATAAAAATATCGTGTATCGATTATAACTTCAATTTTGGGATTTTTCTTTCCTCTTTTATCATTCGGTCGATTTCAAAAATATCCACGAGAATACCATTCGCTCTCGATTATTCAAGACAATTTTACAAATTAATAGAAGCATTGATTACTTTGAATTTTAGAATGTCCGATGTCGTTTAACCAACTATTACATTGTTTACTTTAATGTCTAAATTCAGCCAATGTCTAACTATTCTAAACTCCTAGATTACTTTCAAACATCGATCTCCCGACGTAGGATTATTTTATATGCCTGGCGAATTACCGCGACCTACTTCGTAAACCAGCAGAGATGCAACATTAGCAGCCTCGACGTCCAACTTTTGTTTTCTGCTGGTCAGTTCCTCCAATTGTGCTTGCCAGTCGCGATGCTCCGTGTCCAATTTCTGCAGCAACGCTCTTGCAGTCGCTAGCCTCGCCTCTGTTGTCTCGGCGCGTAGTTGAAGCGCGGCTGCACCCCTCGAGCGTTCCGCTAGTTCCTCTTGAAGCTGCGCCACACGACTTTCCACCGTGTTCAACCCCTCTGCTAACTTGCCAATTTGTGCCTCTGCCGCTGACAAACGTCTGAAGATGTAACATTCATTGAAGCGTAACATCAAATTTGAGAAGATTTTTATTAATAAAATTATCGACATTGAAATATTCCCTATCTCTTTTTTTTCTATTAAAATTTTAATGAAAATTCATCGTTCTGTGACACGATAAAGTCTTAGTTGTTAATAAAATTTTAAATTTTTCGATATAAAAAAAAATAATTGGACGATGAGAGAGTTTAGCCAGTTTTAATCGATAACAATAATAATAAATGAAGTTTCTGAAATTATTGATAAATATATTATAGAATTGAAATTATAAATGCTTAGAGGACTAATTTTTAAATCTTTATTTAAATGAAATGAAACTGGGATCTTAACCTTGCAATTTTAAAGGACAAGGAATCTTTAAGTATTCAACAAATATTATTAACCCTGTTCACGTTTGAATCGTTCAATTACTGTACTGTATAACATTATAATACTATATTGAGTTCTTTAATAATTATTCCGCCAAATTCTTTAAATTTAAAATACTTTAATCGCTACATTGTCGAAGTCTTCAGCTTGTAATACATTTTACATTTGCTGCTTCCTGTATTTTATCGTAAGAACCAGACTAGACGAAAGAATTCAAGAAAAAAAAGTTTTTAAATAATATCTTCACACATTTGGTTCGAATTTTCATCATCATGTAAAATCGCTACATGAAGAAATGTCTGAGCTCATGATCGCCAAAATGGAAGTTTCGCGCTTGAAAACAGCTTTTTTTTTTGCAGCTTCCTCTGTCCAAGTTTTGCACAGACGCGTGAAAATCCGCAGACGTGACAGAAAAACACGTGTAACTCACTCGGCCAGCTGTCGTTGCTCTCTCTCAAGGGGCGCGACTTGCTGAAGAATCTGGCCATATTGAAGGTTCGCGAGGACCCAGGCGGCCAAAGGAGCCGCGGCCACCGAAGCTCGTTTCGCGGTTTTCTCCTCGAAACTCTCCGGCCGCTCCTTGACCAACTTGGCAACCGCCTCCAGACTCGACGGTGTGCTTCTTCTCGCGTCCCACGTTCTAAATCGAACAAAGACGTTAGCACGTTTCCCGAACTCGCGTCAATAGTCGCTGATGAAACAGACAGACGAAATAGCCGGCGACTTGTTTGCGAATTGTCCGATCAGTTTCGGCTCGTGGTTTATACACCGAGATGTAGCTCTGCTCGCGGGTATCAACGAGTACATTGTTCGTCGACTCGTTCCGAATGCGTTTCTTCCGAGTTGTAGGAGTTAAATTAGAAGCGAATGTTTGAACAGGTTGTTTGTGAAATGAGGCTTTCGTTCAAATACACAGCGACGACGGTATAAATACGGGAGATTCAACTTAATTTTGTTTAGAATCGAAGCATACTACGGAATAAAAAATTCCAGTGTTGTAATTTCAAGGATTTTTATTCGTGGTGGTTGTTCTATTTATAGTTCGTAGTGCGTCAGAACGCGAGAAATATTTAAAGTTCTATATTATAAAAAGAAGTAATAGAAATCGCGAAACTTTTCGCGATACAGTTAATTTGAATTTACGAATGCTTTCTCGTCTCGCGTAATATACATTGTAGTTCTTGATACTTGAAGTAAAGAGCCGTAAAAGTTGCTTCAGCAAAATATTAAATAATATAGTATGCTTTCCTCGAAACAAATGGAAATCCTCAAAAATATCAAATGAATCACTTTGCAACTGGCGAAAGAATTTTGCCATTTTCACTGAAACAAGTGAAGTGAAATTTTAAGGGACTTTACAATTGCCAAAGTGTTTACCTTATTTCATCCTTAATACCGCGTTTCGCCAGGAACGTCTTCATGCTATTCCAAGACGTGTCTTTTATGCCCATTAAACGAAGGACACCCTCGAGGACGTCTCTCACAGGCGCTGGAGGTGCTCTCAAAGAACGAACTTCCGCTAATGCGTCAGCGCTGATGCCAGCCACTGCCTGCGCCGCTTGTTCCACTAACGGCTCCACTTTCCCTAATTCCCCTTCGATTTCGGCCTGCGATTCGTTTTATTTATTTATCTATCCCCTTAATTTATCGAGTATTTATCGAGTCTGATTTGACTGAAGCAAATGAGATCTACGGTGTCATGAAAAAAAAATGGCATTTGACGAACATTTTAAGAAAACGAGCAAGTTCCAAGGAGATGTTTCGAGAAACGAAGAAACGTGCATTGGAGAACGCGGGTGAAATGTTTTTTTACGCGGGTGCAGTGTGTTTACCTTCCTGCGAGCCAATTCTGTGCTCTCCTGTTCGGTTTCGGCTTTCAAGTTGGCCATTTCGCCTCTTTGACCCGTGGCACCTCTCATCGTCGCGGTGATTTGCTCGAGCGCTGCATTGGCACGTCCTTTTTCTGCCTGAGAAATTGAAAATTATTACAATTTTATCGCGAGAAGTGTAATGTCTTTAATATTTGATAATTCTGGATGGCACGTTTTTCATCTGTACGAAATAGTTGTAAGAATCGAATGCGATTTTTAAGATTATACAACATTAATTGACGATTTTCTTAAATAATTTTCGAGTTTTAAATAAACTTGAAAATTTATACTTTGTCAAAAACCAAACAAACAAACATTTAGAATAATAATTTAAAAAACCAACTTTTCACGCGTGTATTTTTCAAGCAACGTAATTTAAACTTTTTATTAAATAGCACAGAAACATATTCGTACACCTCTATCGATTAATAAAAAATTTTTAATTAATATAGTTTAACCCGAGTAATATTACAGCAGTAAATTTGGCAGAAACCATTGGATAAAACACAATAAAATTTTATTCCGCGTGAATAACCATATCACATCCCTTTATACGTGCTTTAATTATATTTTTAATTAGTACACGTCATAACCGAAACAGTGGATTTAACAAGGAACAATTGAATTTCATTCGAACATGGAGGAACATGCATCCCTTACACACCAATTCAATTAACTAAAAATTATTAATTAATATCTCAACGCCGTTTACATCGTCAGCTAACAATGAATCATGATAAACTTGACAGAAACCAGGAAAAAATAAATAAATAAATAAAACACAGAGGAATTTGATGCCTGCGTCAGAAAGCGCAATCCCCAAGCGTCGTCAATTAACCAAAAATTATTAATCAGTGTCTCGACGTCGTTTAGGTTGCATCGAGTAACGCTATCGCGAGTAAACTCGATGAAAATTAGCAACGTTAACGTTATAATACCTCCAGCTCCTGACGCTGTTTCGAAACTTCGTCCTCGAGTTTAGCGACTTGCGCGCCAGCTTCCTTCAACTTTCCTACGCCGGCATCGAGACTGTTTAATTTCTGCTCCACCTCCTCGTTCCAAGTCACGTGCAGATGCTTCCAAGTGTGCAACAGAGCAAAGAATCGAGCAGGGGCCTGCTGCTGTCGCGGTGCATCGAGATGTGCCTTCACCATCACTTTAACGCCAGGCGGTGTTTCTTCGCGGTCCTCGCCGTCGAGGCCGATTTGTTGGCAGGCTATCTCGGTCAAAGCATCTTCCCAGGACCACCATTCGCTGCCAACTCCAGGGCCGATCAACGCACAATGACTGAGAAGTCCAGAACGCGACAACCAAGGCGAACGAAGCTCTCTGCTGTCCAGGATTATGGCCACTCGAAGGTAACTGCGTAGACCTGTGGAAATGTACAATATAGTTTGAAGTACTATAATATATAATTTTATTAAAAGTAATATTAGTATATATATATATATATATATATATATATATATATATATATATATATATATAAAGATATNTATATATATATATGTACTGATATTACTTTTAATAAAATTGATATTGACTCGAATTTTCTAGTTTCTTAATATTCTAATTTCCTGATTTTTGATTAATTATTTTGGTTTGTTTGAACATTCCGATCTTTCTAATTTAATAATTTTTCAAGCTTTGCGTTTAATATTTTCCAATTTGCCAATTTTCTAATCTTTATAAATTTCTGACCTTCGATTTTTCCGATTTCTTAATTTTCCAACCTGCTCAACCTCTTATTTTTCTAATTCCCCAATTTCCTAATTTTTCTAAATTTTTAATTTCTTAGTTTTCCAATTTTCTTTTTTTTTTGGTTTTGTATTTTTTTCAATTTTTCTGATTTTTCTAAATTTCTGATTTCTTAATATCTCGATTTTTGCAAATTTCTGACTTTTTAATTTGCCAACTCTTCCAACTTCCTATTTCTCTAATTCCTCAATTTTCTAAATTCCCAATCATCTTAGTTTCTCAATTTCTTTTAAATTTTCTAATTTCTCTAGATTTCTGACTTCTTAATTTGCCAACACTTTCAGTTTCCTATTTCTCCCAATTTTCTCTCCAGTTTTCTATCTCTGTATTTCCCAGTTCTCTAATTTCCTAATCACTTTTTCTAATTTCTTAATTTTCCTAAATCTCTTAATTTTCCAATTTTCCTAATTTCGCAGTTTTTTTTCTAATTTCTGACACGCTCCATCGGTAAATGCAAGAACGCGTCAAACATTCAGCGCCGCTATCTATGAGCACGCTGTGTCTTATTGAAGACACCGAAGAGGTTTGATATATGACATACGATGATAGAGATATTGCTCCAACATGCTGGAAAAATCTTCTCTTCTCGCTACGTCAGCCAACGGCGCTATTAACCCGTCGAGTTCCTCCACTGTAAATAACCCTGGAAGTTCCCCTCTCGACACTATTGCACTGGCCAAAACAGCCAAGCCAGCTTCCCTCATATGATGCTCTTCTAGCAAAAGCAAAGTCGGCTCACCGTCGATTCCAGCGGCTTGAACTGCCGTTTTCACCGATGTTCGACCACGACCTGAGGGATTCAGTTCTCAAGTAGTTATTACGTGATACCCATAATAGCAAGTATAGTATAACTGACAGAATGGTCGTTTATATATGCTCGTTATTAACGATCCTTTTCTAACAGTAAAATCAAATTAAAATGATTTTATAATTAACATTAAAAACTGAACTCATTTTAAAAATTTTAGATTTTATCAATATTAATACTTTCTTTCGTTTTATTTTAGTATTAATTTAATGCTGTACCTATTTTGTTTATTTTATTAATGTTTTATTAAGACTGAAACGATCATTAAGGTACAAAACTCCCCTCGAGTTAAAAGAAATATGCAAGGAAATATACGTGGCTTCACACGACACATCATCAAGTAGAATAAGAACCGTATCTCGCCAGACTCATTCTCCAATCTGCAGGCGAGCGTTTGAATAGATTTTCGCGTTTATTTCTTCTCTGTTGAATTTGCGTACTCTGTTCCTCTTAAAATAAAAAGTGTAATTCTAATTTTTTAGTAGATGCTTTGAGACTGCAGAAACGAATGAATTTCGCTTTCAGATTTTCGTTCGATGTAAAAATTGCAAAATCGTGTGAGACTATTAATTCAAGCAATGATAAATTTACGAATTTGTTGAACTTATGAAATTTCTGAATTTCTTCATCTTTGCATTTAAATTTTAAAGTAAAGATATTGTTCCATAGAGTACCAGGTCCCGAGTCTATCAGACGAAGAGAGGAATACATGGCAGCGAGTCTCACTGCTGATTTTCTTCCAGCACCGGGTCGTCCAACTAAAATCACACCCCTCAGATTCGTTCCAAATGTCCAGCACAAACCTGAGAAAACATGGGACGAGAATTGTGGAGTATCATTCATACTACTCAAACGTGTCTATTATACAGAGTCTAATATATATCTTCCGAGAAGCCTCTTATACTTTATGGACTGTATAACTATTAAGTGTATTGTTGATAATGTAAAATTAATATAAAATCCATTATACTACTAAATTTAAGTGTTTAAATCGAGTAGAAACAAAAATATCGTAAGACTTATCGACAACAAACCTGCGAATGAAAGATGGGAATAAAAACGATCAATCACGCGAGCGTTATCTCGTTAAATTTACAAAGTGGACAGGTATTGAACAAACAGGTATCGGGTGGATAAGCTCGTTTGGAAATAACGTAATATTAAGTTAATTTAATGTGCTTACCGGCCACCGTGTGCAACAGGTGAGACGAAATCGATGCATGTACCGGATCGCCTTCCCTCGCGCATCTCGCTGCTGCGTTAATTATCTCCTTCCGCCACTGTTCCTCGTCCAATACCAGCAACCCATTGTTTCCACGTTTCCATATGTACACATCGCGTCCTAGCGTCACCGACGTCGAGGTCTTCGATAGGATAATGGATTCCCAGCGAGCTTGATCTTTCGACGTCAGCCTGGCTCGATCGACAGAACGAAAGTGAAAAACTCTTTGCAGTCCAGCAGAAATATAAAAATCGGGAAATACAGGCTCGATTTTTCTTGATTTTATGTTTAATAATTAATAATTAAAACGCTGATGATAATTACACAGTGAAAAATTGTCGATACACGTAAAATAATTTTATGAGAAAAAGAATCATACGGTGATCTGTTTAGTCTCATCCTAAAATGTGAAGTTTCACGATCGTGAGTTCGTTTCTTTCAAAGATGACTTTCGTGTAGTGGAAAAAGTGAGGATACTTTTTTCTTAAAAATTTAAAAAGCGTTTTTTCTTAAAAATTTAAAAAAAATTTGTGTAATCGAAATATTTTTTTCATAACTAAATCTACTATAATGTTGAAGATCGAAATTTTCTCTTTACAACGATACCTTGAAACTCGCTATTTTTTTTTTCGCCATTTTATTGAACTTGAAACATTATTCTTGAATTATTTTCGTTCAACCCTAATATTCAAAGTTCGATAAAATGGTGAAAAAAAATCGTACAAGTTTTAAGAAAAGACTTTAATCCTTGAAACAATCGTAGATTTACTTGTGTGTAAAAAATTGTTCAATATTCTGAGCTATGTTTGAATTTTCACGATTTTCAAGAATAAGAGTACTCTTCGTTTTGACATAAAACATGGACTCAGAAATGGTTACTGTTTTTCTTTGAAAAAAAAAAAAAAAAAAAATAAAAAAAGNGAATTTTTCAATTTAACTCAACTGATTATCTTTGCGATTTTCTTCTTGCAATGTTTGAAATATCAACAACTTTTTCAATCGTTGTCGATTCAGTGATGTATATTTAATGTAAAAAAATTTCAGAATCGCGAGTCTTAAAATTCGACGAAAGATAGGTGAAACATAGGTGGTCGAAATATATGAAATCGTATAAATAAAAATATTCGAGATTGGAACAGTTTGGCTGAGAAAATATTCCTACCTGGGATAGAACAGACGTTTCCCAGCATCGAGTAAATGACGCGTGATATTCGATTCGTCCTCCGGGGAGGGATAATACTTCAAGCTGTCTGCCCATAAGACCAAATTCTTCGGTGTCCAATCGATGGACGAGCCATAAGAAGATTTGATCGATCGAAATGCGTCTAGTATGACAGGTACCATTTTCGCGATCCAAGATTCGATCATAACGTGATCCCCTTTCAAAGAGTCCCTCAGATGCAATTCCAAGATAGCCATTATGTCCTTCGAACTTGGATATCTATTTACAAAGTAAACGAATTTTTTTCAATATTAAATTACCCTGTGCAACTTAATGTTATTAAAATTGAGACAGAGTGCCATCTTACTATATTTTTATGATTATTGGAATATTTCTCAGAGAAGGATCCATTGATAAAATAATTATAACAATTCGAAGAATTTACATTTACAAAAATATATATCTTGGATCTTTTTCTAGAAAGATTGAAACATGTAAGTTCAAAAAATTCCGATAAATTGATTAAACTATTGAGAGAGAATAATTACGGGAGATAATGAGTGGACAAGAGAGCTTCGAGTCTCGGATGCAATCGAGTCGTCGCGTCTGCTGTGCATAGAATCGTTAGTGGGACTCTTGCGAATTCCAGATCTTCCTCGTGGAATCCTCTTTCCTGAATCAATTCTCGCGCCAGTTCCTGTGTAAATCGCATTCTCGTTAACAGTCTCAATTAACACAATTATCTCGAACGAAAGATTAAAGACTCGACAGACGAAGCAAGCTACCTGCAAGTCGTTCGATGCAAGATGCATATCCTCTAAGATCAAAACGACTCTAGATCCGTTTCTAGGTTTGTACGTTCTTCCATGAGAGGACGAATTTAGTTGCACGCAACCCCGTTTTAACTTGGTCACCAGATCTTGAGGTCCGTAGAGAGACGAACCTTTTATCAAAGTCGATTGCTCGACGTTCCGTATCGAAGAAAGTATGACAGATATCAGGGCGCTTTTCCCACAACCTTCCGGCCCTCTTATCATAATCGACTGGTTGTTTCTCATCCATGGCAACACAGACGACAATGCTCCTCTCATTGCGCCTGAATTAAATTTGTCGTTGAACGATCAAAATTATTTTATATCTCATTATTTTATGTTCCATGATTGAAATTGTACAGATTACCCAGTTTAGCGTGAATTTAATTAGTGTACCTGACAGTGAGACGGGGCCATCGTCAGTGTCTGTGGATTCATCAGAGTCGCCAATAGCTTCCAATCTGTCTGCATCTTGATTATATAATACGAAACACGGTTTCTGTGGATCTGGGCACCTGGGAATTTCAATTTTGGTCACCTCCTTCGCGAAAACGAAAAATGTAAATGTTAATACATTATCTAAATGTATGTTAATTGCAAGAATTTCTGAAAATTTAGACTATTAACGAAATCTTCTTCTAGTAGAACAGAATAACTTTTTGTTATTTCGTAACCCTTTGACTGTTTAATAAAATAATATAATATATTAAATAATAAATTCTAATATAATGTAAAATAATTATTCTATTAGGTTCAAAGTTTGTATTATTAAAATATGGAATAAATATTATATATAGAAATTTACACATGCATATTTGAAGGTAAACGTACGTATTCTTAATTTATTTTATTTCCTCATTCAAGTATTAAACTTGGTTAAGGTCAAAAAACGTATAATCAAAGATCGTATAATCAAAGACTATGTTAAAACGTTCAAACCTCGTCTGAAGAAAATCTTTAAATTCTATCTATCTTTGATACTTAATAAAATAAAATTGTCTAATAAAATTTGCTCGTTGATAAGTTTCCTACCAGCAGTCAGTGAGTTGATAGATCAACCGTGCTAATTTATCCCTGGAGTTTTCATTGCCTATTTGATTGCACAAAGATGCGAGGAGAGCGTAAGAAGCGGAAGTGCAGGTGCGAGAGCCCTTCAAATGGCAAAACGTCGAGTCCATTAAGCCCGACGCTGACGAAACGTCCGCGTTGATCTTCAGACACTCCTCGACGCACGAACAAAGATGAGAGTTTGCGAGTTCCTTTGCTGCCTCAGGGATTGCATTCAATCGCGACGACACCAGCAAAGATTTAGGACTCGTCGAGCCCAAATGAACCACCCCTAATCGCGACACCGTTGCAGGACTCGCGTCGTCGAGCTTGTGAGTTTCGAAAATGAACCTGTTTGAGAAATTCGTGAGAACGAATACTTCATAAAATTAATTGCATTTTATTTTCGAGTTCTTTTTATTAATTTATAAGCTACAGAATTCAAGTGCGTTCCCTTCCAATTTAAAAAGATTTTGCGTGCTATTTATATTTATTTCTAAAAGCATTGCACGTATCTTTGTTTTCCGTGTTTTATTTCTCACATTGGAGTAACAGATTTTCAAATTATGATGTGGAATATATATTTGGACAAAATTAATTAATGATACTTTTCTTTCAGTATTTCATTCCATATCTGTTAATTAATAGTTTGATCGGTTCGATTTCATATTTTTGAATATACAATAATGAAAACAATTAAAATAAATCTATTTGTACGAGTAAGAGCTTTAAAAAATTCGAGATTCTTCGTGTATTTTATTTGATATTAATGATTTCGCTAAGACTGGATAACCTTTGAAATACGAATCGTGAATAAATGACAGAGGAACAGAACTTTACTTTGTCCTAGGACCGAGTCTCACACCCACGCCGTTCGGCAAAGTCAGCAATCGATTGTCGTCTAGAGCAGAGTTTAGAGCCTCCGCCCAATCTGGTTCTACGTCGCCGTTCAAAATAATCCAAGTTGTAGAATCGCCAGCCGATACAACTGCGCTGGATAACAGACCTTCCTTCCATTCTCTGAAACAAATACAGAATAATATGTTTAAACGTAGAATTATTCAACTATAAATCAAAGAATTTAATCAGAAATAAAAATACTCTCAACTAAGTTAAAAGAAACCATTTCAAGTTGTATAAAGAGCATTAATGCAATTTTATTTGAAAATATACAATTCTTAACATTAAAGTATATCAATATACATAATCAAAAATATATGTATATTTATGCATTAAATTGCCACATTATAAAATATGGAAAAATAAAGTTGAAGACTGTATTACTATCTAATTACTATTTAAAATTCTTATTTTGCAATTGAATGAAACAAAATAAATATTGACAGAATGAATTAAAAAGTTTTCAAGATTGCATTTTCAATGATTTTTTGTAAGACAACTTGTGTTTCTTTATCATACTGCAAACTTTTCCCTGATTTTTCTAATAATTTGTTTATTACATTGCAAATTTTTTCCTAATTTTGCACCTTAGTTTCTCTAATGCACATTTCATTTTAATCGTCAATAGTTCTAAGACCTGGTACCTGGTCTGTGGATCGACACGACCCAAAAGCCTCGATTTCGGCATCGCCCCGGGAAACACGTGAAACTGAACGATCGTTTCGCCGATTTTCGTTAGCGCATCGCACAGAAGCTTCCTGATGGTGGTTTTACCGCACCCCGGTGGCCCGACAATCGCCACTCCAGTTCTGCTTTTCAACTGGTCGTTCAGCTGAATACATCTGTTTGCCATTTCCTTGCCCAGTTCTTGTTCAGCACAAAGTTCGAGCAGAGCGTCTTGCAGATCTTGCCTTTCGATCAACGTGGACAACGACGGGTCTGCTCTTGGGAAAACGTCCTCCAACAGAGAGAGGAATCGTGGAGTGTCTTCCTCTGTCAGTTTCGGTAACGTCGATGCCCTGATCGCGGCCACTAGTCTTAAACGCGAATTATAAAAATTAGTTATACGAATTATAGAAATGGTATTTACATCGTGGAAGAATTTCCAACTTTTATATGACAAATAATTAATTAGTTAGTAAAGTATAAAGTTCGAGTAATAATATGAAGGTATGTTACTTCATACTAACTAATAAATAGTATAAAGTAAGTAACACGGAATTTTTAATTGCAAAAATTGATAAAACAAACTAATAAATTTTTTTTAGATATAAACTTGTACAAAATTTCGTTAGTTTAACTGATCAAGCAGCAACGTAATGTCTCTAATTTTGTCCAAATAATTCATACTATCGAGTGCCAATTAATTATAGTAGTAACTTTCCGTCATACTTCTTTCTCGCTCTGCAATTTCATAAAATTTGACGAAATTGATACAGTTGAGTATCAACTTATGATTGATGGCTTGCCTAATTTCTTACAACGTGTTGAGAAAATTTAAGGGAGTATTAACCCTTTGCACTCGATTGCCTCTTCTGAAGGAATATCGTATTTGAATTTATCTCGGACTTCCTCTTTCTATAATTTGCTGATAATTATAACGAACAAGTACATTTGGTGTTGTATGATGCGATGTACAATGATCTGAAATATCTGAACAGATGCCTACAGTGAAAGCTATAATAACGACGTAAGAGGAAAGAAATTTCTCAAGACAATGCTGAGTCAATTGACACTCAATAACTTTCACATTAATCGGAATAATTCACACAAACTAGAAACTACGAAAGTTATTATTTTTCCAGAGATTAAAACTATGTAACATTAGCTCTTTCATGTTATACTTGTTCTAGCAAATCCACAGTGTTGATTCCACATTCCTTTAAATTATATATTAGAAATACATATTAGAGTTACATATTGTGAAATGCCATTTGAATGATTATTTCCAATGTTATATCATTTTGTTTACGAAGTGATGCCGATGATGCAAAAATAGTTTGTCGAGGTCAAAGGGTTAAAACACAATAATCAGAAGGCATTTTACATATACCTATCTTACCATAAGGGGTCAAATGGCCCCTCGCGGTACATAAGGTATTCAAAGAATTTTTCTTGGTAAAAAATAAACTAGGAGAAAAACAGAAAACGAGAAACTGAATAATCAGATAATGTAAGAATTTACAAAAAGTCAGATTAGCGAAAGAAATAACAACGAATGTACGATTTTGAAAAGGGGTCATTTAACAATTGTGGAATATATAATATAATAACTACGAGAATGACACGATTCAAAAAAAAAAAAAAAAACAAACAAGCCAAAAAAAAAGGAAAANTAAAATAGATAGAACGTGGAACCTGCTTGTTTCGTCCAACTCAGTTTTCGCGGGGATGGCGTTGAGCACGGATCTAAGCGCCCTGAGGCCCCAGTCGTAGTGCGGTTGATTCGAAAGCAGTATCTCCGCGATATCCAGCGTTTCCACTAGTTGTTTCGCCAGTGTCGCCGCGTCCAGGAATCCAGCACATTCCAGCAATGCTCTCACAATGTCAGACCTGTCCGGATGCGCCATTCCAACGGGTCTGAATAATCGCGCCAGAGAATCCGGGAGCTTGCGACGGCCGCCATACTCGGAGCCAGCGGGATTCATCGTGATGAAGACGCAACAGTGACGATCCAGTTTCACTTTCTGATCGTCCAACAGAACCTCGGTGGAGCCATCGCGAACTGCTTCCTGCAACGGCCTGACGAGCATCGCCACCGCGCTCAGTGTTTCCTCTTCGAGGCGATTGAACTCGTCGAAACAACCCCACGCGCCGGCCTGGGCCAAGCCACCTAGGATACGTCGCATACTTCCGGCGTCCATTCCTGGTTGGTGCGTGAGATAAATTGTGTGAATAGAAATGTAAATAAGAGAAAAGGTGTAATAGAAAGTAATAAATGATAAAAATAATATTAATTATTAATAATTAATTAAAATGATATGGTAGAACATATAATGTTGTAATGAAAAAATAATAATAAAAATATATATAATATAATAAAATTATAACTTTGAATTGTTTATGACACTTTTAAATTGTTATCACTTTGTGAAAAAAGATCGCATGACGAGCGTCTACTTTTATAATCTTGAGTCCGTTTTTTTTTTCACACCTTGTCGAGAGTGAAAGAATTGTAAATTTAGTATCAAAAACTTGACACGTCTCCGAGGATGATAAAAAATTTCTTTCATGGCTAAATCGAACAGGATCTTGAAGAATGAGGACTGTTGCAACGACCCCTTAAAACTTGCCGCACGATTTTTTCTCGTCGTTTTATTAAACTTTGAATGTTAGAGTTGAACGATACGAATTCGAGCAACCAATGTTCAAAGTCCAATGAAGAAAAAGAATTCATTCTACGCAGCCATGGTAGATTTCGTTACGAAAGAAATTGTTCACAGTCGTTTGAAGTTTCACAATTTTAAATTTCACCTCATGATTTCACCGAAGCAATTATGCTCTCAAAAATTATTACTATGCCACGCGTAACGACTGTTAATTGTTGTGAAAATCTGTGTTACTGGCATTGTTAATAATGATCCTCTTAATTAAGAGAATGGAGAAATGGTGCATTGAGTAATTGAGCTAGAGAGAGAGAGAATTAAAGCAGAATAATTAAGATCCTTGGTGGTATTCTGTGTTCTTCAGATTGTTTAGCACATACCCGTGCTTTAGCACATTCTTCGCGCAAATTTACTGTTAAAAGCATCTATTATCATCGCATCGTAGAATCCATTCTTAGTTACTTACGCTCACTCAAATGCAATTTCGTGAACCTTTGAAAACGATCTTTTGTATGTGTCACAAGTATGTGAACACGAAGATTAACGTACGAGTAATGCAATTTTCACCTAAATAGCTTACAGCTAACGTATTTTAATTTCAATTAAATTAAGCTCGCACGGAGCAAAATTTTCAAATAGAAAAGATCACTCTAAATCTTGATTTAACTTGTTGACAATAATCAATTCACTAACGTTGCATAAGATTGTATCCTAAATGTTAACGAAATTACAATAAAAAAAGCAATTAATCAGTCTTAAAAAATCTCACCTGACCAACAAATGAAAAAAATAAAAAACAGAATTGATTGAAATTCAAAGATTGATTGTTCAACCCTAGGTTTAGTTATTTGACACACCGGCCGTAAAGTTACAGTTAACCGGGGAAAGAAATTCCCAGCTGGTGGTAATATTATTACCTTCGTCGCAATTGAAAACTAAAACGAGCCTGCCGAGAATAGCGCCAAGCGCTTTCACGCTCTCGGTTTTTCCAGTTCCAGCTGGCCCGGTAGGGCTGCCGCCCAAACCGAGCTTCATCGCCTGAGTAAGTGCCAAGAAACACCTTTCGGTTAATGACGTTTGAACCAGTCCCACCGCTGCGCCTTGATACTCAAAACGGTAGGGAAATTCGGCACCGGCACACCGTACAACCGCTCCTTTGTTCTACAATCAATATGCCGTGTTACGGCGAAAATTGGTATTTCGTTTAAAGTCCAATCTACCTGATATTAGTTCTAACAGATCTCCCCCTCGCCGATACCGGCCCTATTTAATTAATTCTAGACATTTATTGCACGCTGTTGGCTGAAATTAATTACAGCAGGGCCCCCTACAATGCGAGACATATACGTTCCATGGCGTTATACAAATCCAAGAGCGCAAAAAAACTGTAACTAAATGAATAGTTCTTTTGTTCTGTCTTATTAAATAAGTATTCAAAGGAATATTCTTCTTGTTGAAACCTTTCTGGAGGGTTTCTTTAAACTTGATGAAGAAGCTTCAGTAGAAGCTGCTTCCATTGTTCTTCTAGTTGTGCGAATTGTTGATTCATTTCTGTCCAATTTCTTGCAAAGAGATGTTAACTAATCACCAGATCATCGATCGATCGAGAATTTCTAATTTTTTTCTTCTAACGATATAAATCTTCTGCTCAGGTCATCTTTTCTGGAGATGCCTTTGGAGTCATGGCTGGAAAATATTATTTCTTATTTCTGGCATTAAATATAGTGAAAAAAAGATTGCCTCATTTTATGATCGATCGATGTCTAGTTTGTAATTGAAATGAATTCTTTTTTGAATTAACACAACTAATTCTGCACAGAAATTGAACTGTTCTACATAACACACTTTAAACAATCCTTCCTTGTTGCACAAGAGTTAATGTAAAACTGTGCTTTCCAGTCAATTCAAAGACGCACATATTTTCATATCAGAGGCGAGTTTTTTTTCACCAACTTTTTAATCGTGTAATTTTTAGTCTGCGTTATAGGAGGTCCTACTGTATTGTTGAGGAAGATACTTAAACTTTTCTCTCTCTCTTAACAACAGATACATGATGTATTATTCCATAAGTAATAATATAATTCGCTACGTAAAAAAATAAAAAAAAAAGTTGCGATTTCCAATGAGTTGTAGAATAATAATGCAAGGAATATAAAAATTCGAGAATAAAAGAAGTATTCACAAGTTTGTAATTTCTTAGGTGCTTGATAACGGTGGAATAGGTTAGAAAGAATGATATCGTGCTAAAATTAGTAAAAATCATTGTCTTTATACCATTACAGATCTTGTATAGAGTTTTTGATTCTCGAGTTTTTATATTACTTTCATATTATTATTACATAACTCATTCATGAAAATTTTTGTATTGTAGTGAACTATTTCACCGCTAATATGTCATTTCTTTTCATAAAGATATCGCCAAAAAAAAAAAAAAAACTGGGTGTGCCACTGTAAACTAGATAAAACTGATATTGAAAACAAACTTTAAAATAGCGAAAGTATTTTCCTGAAATTAGGTAGGAATTGGATAGCTTTTAAGTAACATCAATTTCTTAAAAAATAAATTTCAGCAACGTTGAAAAGATTTAAATTTATCAGATGAGGAGAGTTCAATGCGAGAATTTTTTTTTTCTTTTTCCAGAATTAAGCTGTTAATTCTAATATTAAACCACAAAGCTTCTGATGTTTAATGGTGCAAGTCTTACGGTTCTGTAACTTCTTAGCTGTCTCTGCCAGGCCCAAACACTGGACTCTTCCTGTTGTGCGACGTTTAAAAGATTTCTGACTATCTCCAGATGGTGAACTGTATCGAGCAGAAGGCCACGTGCTTTTAATGCCGTTAATTTATCACCAGCGTCTTCCAAACCCCTGTATCTAGCTCGTTGTGTCTCTAGATATTCAACGAGCTTCTTTAAAGCTGAACGACCTTCCTTCAAAGCGGCTTCGCATCGCTCCGTGAAACGAATCCTCTCCGATAGCAGTAGAACCTTGATAATAAACGTATCGTAAAGGAATAATGACGTTAATTATTATATTCTGCGCTAAAAATTAATGAAATAGTTAATAATTCTTATTTGGAAAAGAAATTCGCTTGCTTGTTCGAAATTTTCCAACAACTCATACGGAATAAAATATTGTATGTATTTTATAAATATTTTCTCATTGTTGTTGTAAACTATGTTAAATACTTTTACATTGTTATTAATATCACTGTTATTGTTTTATAAATATATTTGTATCCAATTAGTTTCTGATATTTAAAGATTTAAAGATTTATTTACTATTATTAGCATGCATACATTATATTATTTTATAAATCATGCTACTTTATATTATCTTATATTGTTACGGGATATTTTAAATATTGTTAAATACTTTTATTTTTTACTGTCGTTAATGTTATTATTATTGTTTGCAGGTATTTTATAAACATTCAGAAGCTTATTATTTATTATTGTACGACAGACAAAAATGAAAAATTCGTTACTTGAGTCGGATAAGACGACGGATCAGGCGTGGCGTCCATCAAACATTTTTCCAAACTCTGTCGAAGAGCATTTTTCATGCCTTCCTCGAGATTACTCAACCATCGTGGTAATGGGTCCCGAAGATCGACAGGCTTGGATAATTGCAATACTTCACCTTCTGACGATACAACAGCCGTTAGTCCATTATCGTCCTTTATTATAGAATCAACGCCTTGATATAGTTTCGATAAATGTGCTTCCAGGCCTCGTCCGTTGGCTGACACTAATTCGAGGAGGTCTTCGTCGCTCAGGAAGTACAGGCGTGGATAAGACGAACGTTTTTCCTTTGTAGAAAAAAAAATATATATATATATTATATATGAAACTAAATACATTGCATCTTGAGAAACTAATAGATGAGTAAAGTCGTTACAACGACCAAGAAGCTAAGAGTCGAGAAGTAGCAATAAAAACAAGTTTCAAATAACAAATATACCTCCAAATACTCGTCGAGGCTTTTCTGACACCTGTCGAGCAGTTCCTTCAGATTTGTAAAAGCCGAAAGTGAAAGTCTCCTCAAAGACGACACTCTCGGATCACGAGCCACCTCACCCATAAGATATCTAAATGTATTTCCAATCTAATTACGATAAATACAGCACGAGACATGGAAAACGTGTCATTGAGAAGAAATTCCATGTATTCGATAAATTTGCAATCTTTTTTAGAAAGAAAAAAAAAAAGATCTTGCTGCAATTTAATTTAATCAGCGTCAGATATCAATCACCTAAATTCTTTGTTAGCTCTGGACCATCTGCCAGTATCGTTCGGGGCAGCGCCACCTTCGTAGACTGGCTCCAGGTAGACCCACTTTCTCTGTATGGTACTCAAAGCTTTTATTCGCTCTTCGACCTCGGACAATCCAGCTTCACATCGTCCAACTCTAGCTGCGAACCTTTCGTATCCTGACGCACCCTTTGCTCCCTCCAATAGAAGCCTTAATTCATCTTTTCGTCAGTGAACAAACTTTATTATTATAGAGAAAAAAGGCTGTGGAAGATCTTAATTATTTCATCGATTAGACACCTGCTCTTGCTAACAAACTGCCATACTCCTCGACGAGAGTAATGACGGCATTTCTACTGTCCCTTGATTCTTGTAGCTGAAGATGGGCCGACGCTTCCCAAGATTCCAACTCCATTAACCCTTGTCGGATACCACTTTCTGCCGCAGCTCTCTTCGTTATTTCCTAGAAAAATGATGCAGGTATTGAGACTCTTCTCAACCATTGTATCTTTGAAATTTTTCGATTCTCTGCTTGTCGCTCGAGATTTAAAATATTTGCTTTTCGTCGCGAATGAAATAATAATCTACTAGTTTGTTATTTCAATAAAAAGGAAATTTGAAGATCCCCCAACCAGGAACTGTTATAAACACAATTGTAAATAATTGATAAATCTCTTAAAAAAGAAAAAACTGTCTCGAAATTTTTTTCCCAAATTTTACCCTCTTCTTGTTAGAAAAATAAGAATTATGTAATAGGTATTTATACATGATCTACATAGTCCCGGAATTTTCTAAATTTCTAGATTCGAAACCTTTCTACTTAAATTGTCAGTGATTTCACTATTAAAAGAGATCCTGACAAAACTAAGACATACTTGCAGCTTATTACCTTTATTTTGTTAACGTTTTCTTGAATCTTCTGCGCGGAGCGAAACAGGTGACCCAACGTGATGTCCCTCACGCTCTTCACGTCCCTCAGCTCCAACAGTGGCATCAATTCTCCCCAATGTTCGTCCGCAACCTCGTCACCGCGAAGAAGTTGCAGCCATTCGATAGTCCCTCTCACCTGACGAACCTTCTTACCAACGAACGTGCCCATTTCTAAATTATTCTTCTGATCCGCCGATTCCTCTTTCAACCGATCCTTCAACTGAACCTTTATCCTGCTTTCCCAGGAATCGAGCCAATCGTGAAGTCTAGGTAATCTCCTTCTGGCCACCGTCCACTCTTCGTCCTCTTGATTCCTCAATTCCTCTAAAAATTCCGCTTGGAATCGACAATTGGATTCCTCCACTTCCAGCTGTAGCTCCAATTTCTTCATGTTCTCCTCGTCGCCCTCTAGAACGTCGTCGACGTTCAGTTCGATTTTGCGGCAATCGTTTCTCAAGACGTCCAATTGCTCTTTCAAATACGTCCATCTTTCTTTCATCGAGATGATCCAGTCTAACGTGAGGATTTCCGGCTTCGACAGCCACTTTGCTTGCCACCTTTCGATCTCGTCTCGCAGAGCTACCGCTCTGTGACGAAGGTTTACCTTCGCGTCCTCCAGCTCGCGATCTATCACGGCTTTGTGACGCTCCAGGCGATCGGCTAGGTCTTGCCAGGCTGTGTACGCCGCGCTCACACCTGTTTCGATGAATTTTTCGAACGATCTTACGCACGGAATGTAATATATTCAAACACACACACAAAAAAAAAAACATAGTACTCGTTTTTGATTCTGAATCTATTCTATAATTCTAGAATTCTGTTTCCAAGTCTATGAGTCTCTTTTATAATTTCATAATTATTTTAAAAAATTTTTGTAATTCTTTTATGATTCTACAATATTGCAAGCCTATTCTGTAATTCTTCCGTAATTTCGTAAATTACTCTAATTCTAAATTTCTCTCTAGATTTACAATTCTTCTGCCGAATTTATTTTATAATTCTACCCTTTTTTCAGTTTATTCTATAATCGTCATTCTACAACGTCGCGACAAATCCGAATTGAAATTTGCAACAATATTTTCTCGAAGTGATGACATAAATATCGTGAAATCCCGATTAATTGAAATACCTTCAAGTTTCTCGCTAGTCCAAACAGCCAGCACTTTCGACAGGCCAGCAACGGCTTCCATCTCCTCGGCCATGCCAGAAGATTGACCTTCGATCCGTGCATGAGCTTCGTAAGCCGATCCAACTTCCTCCACGTTTCGAGGTCTGCGTTCAAGTTCCTTCGAGGCAGACGAAAGGAAGTCCACGATAGCGACCAGCCTCGAGGACGCTTCCACCCTCAGATCAGAGCACAAACGTTCCCAATAACGACGCGAGGCTGATTCTAAATCGTTTCTGGTCGTTGCTGTGTCCACGGTAATGCACCAGATTTTCACATCGCTGCCGCGTAACCTTCCAACCTGATTCGATTTGATAAATTCCAATTTAAATAATTTCATTAAATGAATGATTGAACGATTTAATTAGAATTGGAAATAATGGTGCAGTGAAAATGAATAATATTGCCCGCTAACCTCTTGAGCCCACTGTTTCGCGTCCTTGAACGCTCTTGTCCATTCTTGCGGCGACTTTCCTTTCAGTCTTTTCGTTGGAATTTCGATAATTAAGTATAATATAAATGTAATGTAGTATGTACAAATGTAATTAACTTATTATATTATATAAGTAACTTTTATATTATATTATTATGTTATATAATTAACTTATTATATTATATATTACATTGTATAAGTATAATTAATTTATGAAATAATAATATTAAGAAAAGAATTTTAGTCACAATTTTGTGTAACAGTTGATTAGAGTATTAGTGTCGGAGCCATTGCTTAATTAATTAGGTCACATGCATAATAGAATTCATCTTGTTCAAGTTGTAAAATGAGAGTGGAAATTTTAACAGGAAGATGGTAAGAAATTGTAGGAAAAAAGAAAGATATTATTCTTCGTAATTCTTTTTATCTTTGTGAAAACCTCAAAACCTATATAATCAACTATCGTATAGTTGATTTTATAATTATTAGAATTTTTTATTTTATAACAATTTGTACAAATATTTCGTAGCTGTAAAATATTCTTGTTAATTTTGTAAAGCAATTCTAGTTAACTATTGATTGCAATTTAATTGTTAATTCATTTTCATCCAACACACGTTCCAAAATTAATTTTGAAATCATACTTAAAAATATTACTGTAGAGAGTTATTGCTATTCACTACGTGTAGATTTTAAATTTATCAGAGAATAAGACTTCAATTTAATTGAAAAGTAATTTTAACAGTTTTTAAATTTGACTTGACAAATAGAAAGCACTTTTCTCAACGAAGGAATTAAAAAAAGAAAGTACAAAGATCGTCTCAAGGAACACAGACTTCTGTTTACATCATACTTCTCTCAAGTATAGTTGAGCATAGAAAATAGAGTGAAAAAAAAAAAATCTATGAAAGATAAATTATCCAAGAAGATCTATCTCTCTCATCTTCTACATTAATCTCGTCGTCAATTTTAAACGAAGCATACGTACCGTTCAGCAGCGTCGATTTTCGCCGGCGCGGCCAGGTACAGCCATTTTGTACGAAGCGTTTCCAAAGCGGAGAGAACGATCTCGGCTTGCTTGTAAACGCCGCCGAACAAGTAACAGCACCTTTGTATCAGGCCGCCGAAATGCGCCTCGGACGCGTCGCCGACGCCTCTGAAGTTCATGGGGATCGAGAGTGATCGACGAATCGACGAGTACAATTTTGCACGAATCTCCTCGAGCGATGGTCGCCACTGCAACGAGCCGTCGCGGAAAGTTAACTCCACTTTAACTTCCGGCAACTTTTTCAGCAACAACGGCAACGCGCCTCTGGTGGTAGAGAGCAAGTTTTTTACTTTATTATTCCATCTGCTACGAATTACCCATGAATATGTAGAGAGTGCTAAAGAACGATCATAGCGAGTTTTCTCATACGTGGTTTTTTTTTATCTTTCTTTGAGGGGTGAAATGGGAAACGTGAAACATAAATTAACTGGAGGATTACAATCGAATAATTGATGGATTTTCAGAATTTAAGATTATTTAATATGAACTGATCCATGTTATGAATCCATGCTATAAACGTGAAGATTAATTAAGAAGCGTTCTTTTTTTTTCTTGAGGGAAAATCGGTGAATGGTAAAAACAGGTGTGATTTGATCATACAAATTAATCGAAAATTTTTGACAATTGTTCAAACTGATTCGAGAATTACTTGATCTGATCACGGTCATTTTAAGATTATTCAATCCTCTTAAACAATAGACACTCTGATTAAATTATTGATCATTCTTTCGAACCTAAAGATGTATTTCCAAAAAGTTTGAGTATACCTGTAAGCCACACCTAACGCCTTTAGCAGCTGTCTGTCCCAGTGTAACTTCCATGCCTTTGTGTTTCCATATTCAGCCTCCACGGTATCGACCACCGTTCTCATGTTCATCAACGTGTCTTTCCAAGCGTTCTGATTCCCGATCATGTTGACAGTTTCCCCTTTCAGCAAATTGGACACCAGGTCCCGCAGTGAACTGTGCTTCGCCGCCAGCTCCGAGTTCTGTTGTGCAAACTTCCTTACCTGTTTTCAGTTCAAATATCCTCTTTGTTAACATTCTCTGTTAACTTCGTCAGCCAAATTGAAGGAAAATAAAACTGATAGAATCGTGAAATTACCAATTCTTTCAGTCTAGAAGTGTAAGCGTCGACAGCCTGTGGATCGGACCAAACCACGCCGGATTGTTCTTGAACGGCTCGTGCCAATTCCAACGCGGTGGTAAGCATCAATGGTCTTTGAGACGGTACCATACGATCGCCAATCGTGTTGTGAAAGGTGGCGACTTGTTGGAGGGCCCTGGCACGTCCGGCCAAAGATCCTGCCCTTTCGACCAGTTCCCTCACCTCGCGAGGAAGCTCGACACCTTGGCTGGAAAGTGCCCTTGCCTCTCTGATCAAAGTCATCAGCCTTGGATCGTACGTGACTCTCATCATACTGGTACCAGTTAGCTCGACAACCGCGGAATCGGTGCCTAGCGTCAGTTCCTTTCTTGCGACAGCTTCCTTCGTTTCCTCGGTCTGAAATTATATTTCATCGTAGATAATAATATTGAAATTGTATCTCGCGCAAAAATATTTGCCTATTTGTCGTGTGAAGGGAGACCCTTGAAGGAAATACGAAAGAGAATTTGCTTGTCTCTAGATCGTGGATTTTCATGAAAATTCATATTTTTATAGAACAAGAGTTGTAATTTTATATTATAACATTAAGTTAATATTTTATAACTATTTCATATTATTTTGAGAATACCTCATAACCATAATATTTTTTGTATAAAATGTATAAGAGAAATGTCAAGTGAATATTTTTTATTGCAATTACTTTTGTTTTGGATATTAAATACAAATTAAATCTCGAGTCTGTAATTTATACGTTTCGTTTGGAAAATTTTATCAAACATCTGGTTTAATACATAGAATCTTTTAAAGAACAGTAGAACCTCATTGATTCGAATACATCTTACAATAGTTAATAAATAAAAAATCTCACTGATTCCTTTCTCTATTCATGATTCGTTATCCATATAATAGAAATTTTTACACTCATGTAAATAGATTTATTGAGCACAAATTCACGTATAATCAGCCATTAATTAAACGAAGTTTTACGTTTGAGCATTATGACAGATTATTCAAATTATTTAGATATCAAATGCATATCTTCAGAGTTGCGAAATTTTTAAAAACCACGCTACTGCATCCATGCTAATTCACAATGAAATGCAATGTAAGCAAGGCGCTATTTATCAGAAATAAAATCAACGAATACGTTAATATCATAGAACGGAAAAATTACCCAAGTATCGACGCAGCTCTGCCTCTTTCTTTCAACGTCTTTCAGAACAGTCGTTACCCTCGACGAGATCTCTTCGTATCCAGGTAGATCCGCCAGCAATTCCTTCCCCAATTTGTTTAAACTTTCCAGTCTTAATTCCGCGGATCGGGCAGCTTGGACCTCTTGAAGTATCCTCGGACTGTCCAACAAGTCTCCCGTGTCCGGACCAGCCAAGCAATTCTCTTCAGATTCGTCCAACAGAGCCACGCAGAAAATGGAAGAACAAAAATCGTAAAAGAATCGAGATCGTTTTGAATTCATTGAAGTGTCGATTATTTCTCGCTTAGAATTTTACCTATAAGATCTCTGTAAGCCGAGAGCAAGGTCTCTCGTTCTCCACGAAGAGCTCGTTTCAAACCGTCTCTCTTCATCAACTCGAAGTAACGTCGAAATTCCGCGAGCAGGGAGTTTGGCGTGCTGGCATCGGCGATTTGTGACTTTAGTTTCTGCGCCACTCGTTCTTCGGCGGGTATCAATCCTTCTTCGATTCTTCTCTTCAATCGGTTCCATTCAACGCCTCTGTCGTCGTCATCGAAGACCACTAACGTCATTAATAAATATTTCTCTATTATTATAGAAAATTAATTGGGCAAAATGAATTGACAGATTAAGTCTTTGATTTATTGTAGTATGTTGTTTATAAAAAATGATGATATATGTGACTATAGCGTTCTATGATTGATGACATAATTGTGTAGAAATTCAATTTAATTTTTAGAATAATTAATACTATTTTCATTGTATGTTGATTGTACACAATTTGATTTTTATCGAAATATTATGACTTGTACTTTCTACAATAATTAGATGTTGATAAAATTTGCCAATTTAACAACGTAACAAAATTCTACTAATTAATAATTAACATTATATTCATCGATCATATACAATTACAAATTATTGAATTAAAACACACATATTTTTTTGCAATAACTGATGTGATAGATTTTAGGTTTAATTTTTCAATTTTACTGGAACAAGCAACGTTGCTTTCATCATGTTCATTGTTCGTGTATTAATTCTGAAATTATTGAAATATAACACATATATTTTTTTTTTTTGCAATAAATAAGATACCTTTAACGTCGAAACATTGCATCAAGATATCAGCACCAAGTCCAGACCTCTCGTTAGAAGTGAGCAACCTGGTCAATTGCCTATACTGAGCACGTAGCTCGCCAATTTGCCTAAATACCACGAAAATCACCAGTTGAATCTTGCTGAAGGTTGCAGGAGTAGCAATAATCAACCAGGATACCTGAGACGTTTGCCAATACGCGAGCATTTTGCAGGTACGAAACTTCCACCGTTCCACGGGTGAACTGAATGATGAGGCCAAAACAACGTGGTGAATTTTTCCACAATGTCTGCCCATTTCTCGCAGATTCCCGCACCGCTCGTTATCGCTTCAATTTTTATTCGATCGTCGGCAGTTCGAATCTAAGAAAAATACACAATGGTTTCGACATGGTGAAAATGTATAATCGTTTTGAAGATAACTTGTATTTCCATGCATAACGATTTTATCGTCGGTTTTAGCAGTTATAATTTTTTACCTCTTCGATTATGTCCCTTACGAGAGATACTACTTCGTCCCCAATAACGTCCAAGAATGATTTCATGCGTTCCTCGGTGTACACTAGGTCACCTAATTTCCACAAATCGTCGACGTACCCTGAGACTGCTTCGACAGCGTCATCCACGCTAATTAAACCATCCCTGTAAAAAAGAAACAAAGAAAATGACCATAATTTAAATTACAATTAAATACAAGAATAAAAATTCGAGAAGTCCTTCTATATGAGTGCTTCCACTTAGAAATACAGGAAATACATATTTTCGAATCCCGTATTTTTGTTCAACTAAAACCGAGAATTAACATTAAGATTAAATATTTTCTATGTAGGATTGAATTTTTACTAAAATTTTATCTAGGTTAAAGAGATTTCACAGAAAATAAATCGAAATAAATTGCATCATTTCACGATACAATTGGCATGCTCGTATACGCAAAGAAATATTCTTTTAAATTTTACGCGTCGATCGTAACTAGAGGCGCGTCATTTCGAATAGGCAGAGCCCCCATAAAACTTCTCACGATCCAACTACCGAAGAATTTCACCGGAATGATCTCTTTTTACGATCACCTAGCCACCGCCGCACTCTCCAACTCGGTCCTGATGCTTCTCAAGGTTTTTACAGCCTCCGCGTAAATCGTTTTGTCGTGCGATCGTTTCGCGTCCTCCCATGTCTTTCTCCAACAATCCTCCTCCTCGATGACGGAAGTCGTTGCCGGCGAGCCGAGAAGATTCTCCTCCAGCTTCTTCAAACAGGCAGAATTTAGACCGGAAGATCGAAGTGTCGGCGCCCATACTTGACGAAGAGCCTCGACTAACGCCGATCCTTTCCCACTGCCGGTCGTCATAACTTGAACGAGGTCGTGAAAATTCCTCTCTGTCACCGGTGCCTCTGTTAACTGTATTAACATTCTCAATTCTTATTTCATTTCAGATGACTTTGTTGTACATTTGAAAATCACACAGTTGTTGCGAGTGAGTTGTTAAATTTGAATTGAGACGATTTAATTTGTATTTTCCTCCTTCTCTCAAATGATTTCATAGAATGATTTTTATATACGATAGAATTATCTAAGACTTTGGTCTCTCATATAAATTCTCGAACTACTACGACTCGCCAACTGATATGATATTCTAGTATAGAATTCTGAAATTCTTCTGGTTGATAATACAAAGTGAAAATACTAATTAGAAATTCAGTTAAATCATTTAAATAAATGCCACTATCTTTGAGGTAACAAACCTTCTTCATTAATAGAAAATATGTTGATGAAGATAAAAAAGTAATTTACAAACATAAACTTACGCCGTTTCATGTATATTAAAATGAAATACTTTTCCACAATAAGATGATGGTGGAAGATAAAAAAAATAAATATTAAATATTAAGAAAATATGAAATATTAATAAAATATTAATAAAATATTAATAAAATATTAATAAAATATTAATAAAATATTAATAAAATATTAATAAAATATTAATAAAATATTAAATATTAATAAAATATTAATAAAATATTAAATATTAATAAATATTAAGAAAAACAATCGAAACAATACGAATTTACGCTGCTTTGTAAGATACGTGTAGCTAACAAATGATACAAGATATTCTACAAATAACATACTCATCTGTAACAAAATAATGGTGAAAGAAAACAAAAGTAAATGTTAAGAAAAAGAGCTCGAATTCACGCTGTTCCATAAAATATACGTAGCTAACAAATTGTACAGAATATTCTATAAATGAAATACTTTTCCACAATAAAATGATGGTGAAAGATAAAAAAAATAAATATTAAATATTAAGAAAATATGAAATATTAAGTATTAATAAATATTAATAAAATATTAAATATTAATAAATATTAAGAAAAATAATCGAAACAATACGAATTTACGCTGCTTTATAAGATACGTGTAGCTAACAAATGATACAAGATATTCTACAAATAACATACTCATCTGTAACAAAATAATGGTGAAAGATAACAAAAGTAATCTAAATGTTAAGAAAAAGAGCTCGAATTCACGCTGTTCCATAAAATACGCGTAGCTAACAAATGATACAAATAAAATCCTCTTCCACGATGTATTAATCAAACTTCAACAAAAGTTTCACAATTTGGAACACCTTCATAACCTGTCACCAATATCTGCCGCCTCTATTCTTCACTTACCTTGAAGAAAACTAAAGTGTTTCTACCAACTTGTAGCTCGTTACTCAACTTCAGCCGCACTTCCTCATCCTCTACATCCGGTTGTGCACAAAGAATTCTGCATCCGGCTCTGTCCAAGAAATTACTTAACACCGTTTGTTCATCGGCGATCGTTTCGTCGTCTTTCACTGGCACACCAAAGAAATGGCCAGCGGTGGACACTATCAACGATCTACGCTTGTCAACCACCACCATTTTCACCGTAGACAATGGTATAATTTCGGCGTATTCGTGCCGCGAACGTTCTCGTCACGGTACCATTGCAACGTTTCCATGAACGTGGCCGTCCTTGGTCGCGTGGTGATCGTTCGAGTTGTCATGACGACTCCTAGTCAACACAGAGCAGCTGTCAGAGGTGGCACATGCTTGCAGGATCGTGGTTGTCGATACCAAATAGTGGTAAATAGAGGGATGGGTTATTTTCGTTGTAAGTGGTAAATTGGTAATCACATGAGAGGATAATATGGAAAAAATTTGTCTGAATTCTTTTCATAGAAAGTTCAGTGGTTGTTGAAAGTTCCCGAAGTGTGTTTTTTTTACTTTACTTATGTATCGTTGACAATGGAAATTTTGTAGAATTTTACTTGAAACTAGATGGAATTGTATCATGAACTTGGTCAGGAATTTCTAAGAGCTACAGCTACGATATTTATTATAAAAAAAAGTTACTATTATTACTAAGAAATTATATCGTTATGAAAGGTAAGTAACAAAACTAGTATAAAAAGCAAATAATAGAAAGAGAGAAAATTGTCGATGGAATTATTTTAGAAGAAATTCGTTATGATAATAATCACTGCATTAAGTAGGTTACAAATCTACCATTGTAATAAATGTACCTTTTTAATAATATAAGTTTGGATGAGCTCGATCATTGCGTATACATGAAAGAATGCGTCGGAAATCTTCGATTAAGCATTTATTAAAACCAATTGCAGAATAGTATAATACAAGTAGATGAAGCTGCGTCATTGAGAAAATATGTAGAAAAAAAAGGAAGACAAACTGCTGCTCGTTATACTTCTGACTCAGACTTCTGTTTCACCTTAGTCCATGACTGTTGAATCATATTAATTCAAAAGAAATTAATTCTGCAACAAATCTTGCATTTAAACAAACAAGTCATTTCTTCCAATACTCATTTCTCAATATTTGTAAAGTTTCACTTGAAAAACACTTTTCTGCAAAGTGTCACTAGTCACGCGAAATTGAACGTGAATAATAATCGTGTCAAACTTTCAAGAGAAGATACCGATTTATTCCAATCGAAGGATCAAACTTTTGCCAAGAAAGAAAACACACTGCGTGGAAGTGGAATCATTATTTATAGCTAACGGCAAAGAAAAGGTAGAACTCTCTGTAACTCTGTAAATTTCACGTAAAACAGTGATTAATCACTCGGCTAACTTACTTTTGTAAATTCGCAAGGCATTATTAACGATAATTCCATCGTTCGTCGAGAAAAAAAATCGAAAAAATCTCATTAATATTTTCATTTAAAATTGTATTTAATACAAGCTGTTCGTAATTCGAAACTCAATTTAAAAGTTATTAAAATAGTTTCTATTAAGTTATAAAAGTCAATGCCCTCAAGCATTGAGAAAAGATAGAATAGTAAATAATTAATAAAACGAGTAGGTAAATAAATAAATATACATTAGTATCTAGCGTTAGTATCATGTCACCAGTTCTCAGATTATTAAAATGAAACATCTGTGTATAATTTAACAGTAACTTTAACTCCTTTTAATACTTATTTAATTGTAGATTCAATTCGATTACATTGTCAATCTCTGGCAAGAAGATAAAATTCTAAATAAAATTAAATACTCTAAATCAACCAACCTCACGACTTGCAACAATCATCGACAACTCAACAATACTATTTGCGGCTTAAAATAAAATAATAAAAAAAAAAAAAACACTTATTTCGCAATTGTTTCTCTATACCTAACTATATTACCTTTGAAAGCAAATCGAAGCTGGTGTAATTATAATGGCTCCGCTAGATGTAATAGGCTGAGATGCACTAATGAAGGTACGAGAATTCGCAGATGCGCGAGGCTGCCGGCATTGTTAACGTTATTACCGCCGAATATTTGCATAATCGAAGTGTAGCTGGCATCCACGCCTCGAATAAGCAATCAGAGTACATTCCGATGATCGTCGAGGCCGATTTATGCGCTCGCGTGCATACGTATGAACTGTCCATGCATACTTCCGCCGGCAGCAAATGGCCCGCGCGATGGCAGAGAAGAACGTCGTCGTTTGCGGCCGTTACCACTTGTCAGAAATATAATTAATGAAACAACGGTTAACAATGAAACAACGTACTATACAGCGATGAACAGAACTATTGTCACCGGCAAACTTTCCTTTGTGAAATCGTGTGCAAAGAGAGGAGGCACGATTCATTGTGCCATTCTGTTGCGCAGCGTAAGTTTCAAGTGCGTGTGCAGGTAATACGTATTTATTTATTATTTAATATATAGTATATATATTCCATTCTATAATAACAAAATATACTATATATATTATATTAATTCTATTCTGCGTTAATATATACGTTATGTAAAATCTCTATTTTCCGAGTAATTTTTACGAAGAAAGAAAATTACTTTTTTTTTCCTACGAGCAAACGATTAAATTTATCTATCTATTGTTTATAGATAGA
>NIPQ01092108.1:0-36527 GCA_002806875.1 Lepidotrigona ventralis hoosana | reverse complement strand
TTTTTTGTTAATAGTACTTTAATATATGTGAAATACGTGTATCTGTATCAATACTTTATATTATCTGAACAAGATTATTTATTTGAAAGGTATTTCTTTTATTTTATTCGCCTCAATTAATTGACTCCCTTGCGTTTGGAAATTTCCTACCTCTCTCCGCGCAACGACGAAATTGAAAACAAAACTGAATTATACATGCGATCAATCTTGCTATCTTAGAAGGTTATCATTTTTTTTTACGACGTTAGCGAAATATCGTTGGCGAACGAAACAATTCTTTCTTTCTTTCGTACTTTCGTAAAAGCGCTTAATACATTCGATATCTCGGAGATAACGATACGATGCATGCCAGAAAACTCAGATTAAACAGGTTTCTTTTTTTTTTATATATATTTCGCAACGAAGTAGCGGTTAATTTTCGACTGATTTAACATTCCGGCGTCGTCTTGATTTCCGGTTCCTTCGACCCAGAAGTGAAGTCGAGGATACACATCGTGCATAATGACGTTTATATCGTGCACGTGAATGATCGAGACTCGTGGCTGTAGCTTTGTCCGTAAAAAGGACTTCGATGACCCAGATCAAGCTCCTCGAAACGTCGCTTTCATTTTGTAGTTAATTCGCCGAAATTTTCGCGAAATTCTCCTTCCACTGGCATACGATTCGATTGCGATTGACGACGAAATAGCTCTCAGAATTTCCTGCTCTGAAACTGAACTGAGCGTTGAAACGCTTCGGTTACGCTCGTTTGCCCGCCGGTTTCGTGCATAATAATGAAGCTGCAAGCGTATTAGGTAACGACGTAATCCGCCAATGAAGAAAATTGTACGAGCACCGGTTCAAAGTTGCCAATATGTCGAAACGTGGTTCGTGCGGATGTTACTGGCTGATTTCGCAAGCTGCTGATAATATAGAATGTTGCTTGAGTAAAAGTTGCCTTGGGTGAAGAGAAATGTGATGCCGGAGAAATCTAATCGTCAGGTTTCGATTTTTCGATAGAGCTGCGTGTAATTACCGCGTGATAAGTCTTGAGCGGCGAGTTGAATCGAGTTATACTACTCTGTCTTTCTCGTGTCTTAAATAAATTGGAAATAAACGTCTTGTTTTGCTTCTATAAATTAGTGTCTTTTACATAGCGGGTAAACAAGTAACTCGCGAAATTTATTACATCGCTTTCACGTAACCAATTTATTATTTAAATCGGTACCGGGATTTGAATCAGCAGCATCTATTTTCTCCCGACGTTCGCCTTTCAGATTCACTGTGGAAATTAAGTTCTTCGCAATAATTCTCCATGGTACAATTTCTTGAAATTGGATGGCACTTGGACAATGTGTATCAAAGTGTCTAAAACAATAGAACAAATTTGAACGGACAAGATCGAGATCGAGATAGGCGTAATGTGAGAAAAATTCGAAAACCACGATAGGATTAGATAGATCAACAAATTTAATACCCTGAACCGCGAAACTGCCAGCCAAACTGGCAACGAGTTGATAAATTAAACCGGCGAACCCGATCCCTTTTACTTTTACGAGAAAATCGGCGCGGTTACATAAAGGCGGTCTCGCAATTTACTGGTAATTAATTCATTCCAGCGAGGGCCACGAGGGATCGATCTGGAAACTTTAATTACGAGTTTATCTGGTTTATCGTCTCGATTACATTGTCCCGTGGCCAATCGCGCGGCCACGATCTTGCTTCGCATTGCACCGCTCCGTCGTTTGCCCGATCGTTTGCACGATCTTTGCCAACCGCCTATCTCTTTCACACCGTGTCTGCTTTCTGTAATACGTGCATCGGCGAAGCGTACACGCGGATCAAACTTTTCATCCGCATCTCGAACGTCGTGCACGCTGTTTGTTTTACCGCGGAAACGACGTCAAAACAACGCCATCGCCGTTTATTCTCCACGCTATTTCGCTCCCGGGTTCTTTCCGTCCGCTACTAATTTGCCTGTGTGTTACACGCTGGCGAATGAGAGAACATTTAAATTTGTCTGTACACGCGCAGTGGCTGAAATAGAAAATATATAAAAGAATTTTAAATTCTTATAACTTTGCGATAAATTGTCGTATTTTTTTTTTTTAGCAAATCTTAGAGAGTTGATCGAAAAGAAAGACTTTGGTCTTCAAGATCACGATTGGTTCAGTTGTAAAAAAAATTTTTCAATGGCCATGAGATTGTTTGATTTTGCATAATTTTTTTAGGAGGGGAAATATTTATTTCGCTTCAAAATGATGTGAAAATATATTTGAAAGGAATAATATTAAGAGCTTTATATTTTAAAATGAATCCAGTTGGGTTTGTTCCACCATTTTTCTTACGAAATATTAATTATAATTTTCCAATTTGATTCAGTAAATTTCACATGTTTTCCAGTACATGGAAAGTAGATTCTAGAAATTTTCGGAGAATTTAAAACAAAATTTATATTACGAGTTACAAAGTTTTTATTGCCAGTAGAAACAGTTATACGATGTTTCTGCTAAACTAAAAATAGTAAAATGACCAGTGTAAAAACATCGTGATGTTACATTTCCAAGAAAATCTATCACGCGAAGTAACAAGTTTTCAATTCTTCTGCGCAAATACTCTGTCGAAATGCGTGTCAAATATTTTCAAAAATCGTCAGCGAGTCTCTCGAAATGGAATTAATATTAATTAATAAATATAAAAAGAATCTCACACGTGAGCATCACTTATCTACAACTAAACATCAACCGCTCACAAATATTTTCTCTATCAAGTATTTTTGAAGATAATTTTTTTCTCGAGAGAAGTTGGTTTACGCCTCGAGAAAAATTGGTACGAATGAAGCCAATGAAATTAATATCAATGAATAGACGCAGAGGAAATCGCCAGTTTGCGCAGAATCGGGGAATTGCCGAGTGAATGGACGCGCAGCTAGTGGAATAAGCACCGTCACTGCGCAGCCGTGAGCGTGGAAGTGGGAGATCCCTGAAATATGAAATAATTAAATCCTCAGTCATCGGCCGTCCTTCTTCGGTGTTGTAGTGTCGCGGCGTTCGTTTCGTGCTCGATCATGTTCGCGTGACATTGCAAGGTCTAATCTCGTACGGCCGCGCAATCGAAGAAGTATTAGTGTTATCGTCGACTCGATTACACGTGTCGGTAGTTTTCGTTCGACAAGCTTCGGAAGTGTAGCCGGCAATTCGTGGAAATTTTTCAGCTCGCGTTTCTCTCGCGGTGATCGTTGTTTTGGTGCGAGTGTGAAGCCGATTGTTAATATTGGAGTGCAGTGCCTCCTCGTCCAATGTGCCAGCTTTAGAAATGTGAGTACTTGCTGCGCATTTAATTATCACTGTTTTCATTTCTACGCGTGATACCTGTGATAGTTTTTGATATCATCGATGTCATTGCGAAACAAAGGAGCATAAATGATGGCTCGACGAGTAAATCGACTGAATGACTTGCTTATCTCTGGAATACGATATCGCAATTAGAAGGACAATTGTCTGCTACGTTCTCGAAAACAAATGAAACGTACAAAGTGTCGAATAACAAGATCACCTTGTCACGTTCTGAAATAGTTCATCAATCTAAAATCACCCTCAGCCTTCGAATACTCCGTTAAGAGTTTCTCATTATCGCCGTGAATTTCTGACGATCTCTCAACAAACTCAATCGTTTCGATTCAAACTTCTTTCCTGTCGACTATCAATAACATCGGTTCTTATCTAATCTTTTGCTAGGTCAAATAGAAACTCGCAGATAAAGACATTGAGTGGCGAGATTACAGAGGGGAGTAATCGCTGACCGATTGAATTCTCGAAATCGCACCGATCGTCATTGATCGTTCTTCGGCCACGGTTCGCGTAAAATTAACGCCTGCTGCTCGTTGCAACGTTCTCCATGCGAAAGAGGGATTGGCGAGGGGAGGGAAAAATCGTGGCCGAGCGTGTTTCTTTCCTTTTTTTCCTCGCTCGACTGGAAAGGAGCCACGACTCGACGTTTATTTGCACGCAACGCGAGATACTCGACAGGTTTAACCGGCGGCTCTTGCAATCTTTGTTCGGCAAATCCCTCCTCGTTTTTGCACGTTACGTTAGATTCGAATTCGTTGTCCAAGAGGCCAACGCGAATCACGGGGCGGTCTTTTTCCGCCCACGATTAACCGCGGTCCACACTCCTTTTCGTCGCACGCGCCGCGTGTGGTACGCTCGTGACCGGCTATTTCGTAAATTGGATTAACGATCGTGCAGGCCCGGATAATCGGCCCGGCTCGTAATTCGTACGTTCGTTCGTCTTGGCCCTTTGTTACTGCGTACCCTCCATTATTCTTCGTCTCAGATGCTCGAATATACATGTTTTCGTTCGTATCTCGTTTACATTTTTTTTTTTTACTTCCTCTTGCTCGTAGCTTTCCTTTTAAACTTCGCACTAAGCACTCGTTGATTGGCATTCTCCGGTCTGTGAACGTTCTTGCAAACGGAGATTTATTTCGTTGTCTAAAGTACTGAGATGATCGCTATTAATTTCTGTTTGTTTGTAATCTGCTTGCTTATTTTCGAATATTGACTTCCGCGCGACAAGGAAATGCAGAGAACGTATTTTGAGACGTTCGACAGAATGTTCTGCAGATTTTCATTTCAAAATTTCAGAGCATAGCCTTTCCATCCGCGAGTTTCGATTGATTACGTTTTAGATGAATTAGAATTAAATCTGAACGTTGAAGAACTGCAGCATCGATATCCTTCGACTTGATTTCATCAATTTTTAGTCTATTCGTTTGCGAATTCAGTCAATCAGGTATAATTTGGTAAAGTAATTATTCGAAAAGCGTGTTGTTTTTGAATATACTTTCACGTTTGATAGTTCAGGAGTGTCCTGGTTGCANCCATATCCTTCGACTTGATTTATCAATTTTTAGTCTATTCGTTTGCGAATTCAGTCAATCAGGTATAATTTGGTAAAGTAATTATTCGAAAAGCGTGTTGTTTTTGAATATACTTTCACGTTTGATAGTTCAGGAGTGTCCTGGTTGCATAAGAAACGAGTGAATGGATCAGAGCAATGCATCGAAAGGGAGAGTGGCACATTTTTGCGACAAGTTTAAACAAAAGGAATACAGTATTATACCATATTGCATTCACCGATCATAGGCAGGATTTTTGTAATTCGATTTCATCATTATAATCATCGCACTAGATCAGATTACCCCGAGTTTCGCGTTGTTAATTCCAGTAATAATGGAATTCGCAACGACTTCGAAAGCGTTACGCGCTATCTTTCATGCAAGTGAATTTCCTCGAATGTTAAAGGAGACCATCGAATCCTAATTATTCTTCGACGAGAAAGTACAATGAAACGGGGGGGGGGGGNAAGTCAATTAAAAGCAGAAAATCCGAGATTCCGCTTCGATTTCATCGAGGATAACGCGCGACCCAGAAACACTCGGTCAAACGAGCAAAACGAGGAAAATTGAATTACCCTGCACCCGTAAAATCTCGGTTTCTTTTTGCGTGCGATTCGTCTCTGCAGCCTGTTATCCTTGACGAGTGCTAACGTGTGCGCGATTCGTCGCGATTTCTACGTAACGAAAGCAGCGAAAGGGACGAAAGTAAAAAAGTGTTTTTATAGAAACGTGGCGTTTGATTAAAATTCGATGCAGCTGAACCGCGCGATTGAATAATTGGTAGTTCAGTCATCATTGATTCACTAACGAAATTTCGAGATAGCAACCATGCGGGCATTTAATTTCTGTCGAAATTATGGACAAAACTTTAATCGACACAAATGACAATATTGTAAGATGAAAATTAATCGCGAGAAGTGATTGCTTCAAGGATTTTTCTTTCGTCGAAGTAATACAATTTTCTGGAAATATAATTGTCTAAATCGTGCTTTAGACTTTTCTACATTTATGATTCTATCTTCGTGCGTTGATAAATCTCTTTTGTTTGCTCTATTCGTTTGGTCCTCAATTGTTCGATTAGTGGAAAGACTATACAAAGAATTTATCGGTCGTTGCTCGATTCAAAGGAGAGCGCAGAGCGAAACGTCTTTGTCCGCTTGAAGTTCCGCCAACCAGGTAGAAAACATTATTTTTCCACGATGGCAGCGTTAGAAACGGCGGGCGCGCAATATATCAAAGTCGTTAGGAATTTTCGATGCGAGTTACGAGAGGCGGTCGCTGTCCACGCGGGCCATTAATCGGGCCTCCGCGAAGTAATTAAAGTCGCAGTCACTCGCCCGTGCGGTATATTTAATCGCGGAACGTGCGTCGAGTTCTACCGGGTTTCCGTGTGTCGAAATGCGAGATCCGAGTGAAAAATCTCTGTCCTGATCGTGTTCACCTGTACAAAGCTTGCGCACATGTGTAAATCTATGGATTAACGACGAAATGATAATTTCTTATCGGATCACCAGACTGTGAATATTTAAACGAAGAACACGTTCAAACACTTACATATACTTTTTCAATGATCTTGGAACAAGTATTTGTATCGAAACTGAGGAAATTAAAAAAAATCTGTAAAGTGGTGATGTATTATCGATATTGTAAATATTGAATATAAGAAACATAAAGTATCTTGAGCCTTTGTGAATTCATTTCAGAGTCATGAAAAGTTTCTGCGAATGTTCAAATACTTTCGAAAGTCATATGGTTATATAAATACTAGTCTATTTTCCAGTTCAGAGGAATCCCCTTAATGATTCAAAAATCAAAGAATCCAGTGGTAACGTTCTTTTATACCATCGCGAATAAGCTCAAGCGGTCGCAGTATGAAAGAATTTAAGCGCAGTATGAGTAGAATTTAACATTCTTGCAGACATGAAGAGTATCTGTTTAGTGTCAAGTATCCGGATACTTTTGATCGATGGTGTACGTGATGTTAACATGTGTAATACACGAAATCCAGCTACCGGTGGCGCGGTGGTTTCGTTTCTAGCCACGGCAGGTTCTCGTCGCGAATTGCGCAACCGATATTTTCCTTTCCGGGTGTATCTCGTCTGGTATAAAAATTCCCTCGTTTCGAGTTACAGCACGTCGAACGGGGAAATGGTGTTAATATTGACAACGAGTTTCGAACGAGATACGAGTTCAACGTTGGAACGTGACTCTAATAAAGGGACTCTATCACGTATCCATCCTCGTTTCACTTCCGCTCCGAGAAACACGTCGCCAGGATTACACGTTACTCTGAATTCTTTCTCTTCGAACTAGCTGTAATTTCTCTCTGTTTATTTTCTATGCGGTTCCTGTATTCGAAAAACATGAAACCAGGTGGTAACGACAGTGTTGAATATGTAAAATTAAATTAAACCGTGTAAAATTATCTTTTATTTTTTTATTGTTTTATAGTAGAGACATTTGGGAAAGCGTCGTGTACATTGTAAATTTGACATCTTAGGTACCATCTAACGTGCAATTTTTATGCATTCACTCTCTTAGAGAAGAATTCAAAGTGCAAGAATTTATTTAAATTTCGTTTCTTTCATTTTGTTTTTAAACGAATAAATTTGCATAAAAATCTGTATTCTGTTCATCGTAATTATTAATATTTGAAATGGCTAATTCAATGGCCCTTTTAGATTAATTTACCCCAATTACGATGAAAAAGAAATTATACATTCTAAATGCGATTTTATTGCATTCTCACGTGCTACAATCGTGTTGGAATGCTTTTCTAAAGGTTTTGGATTTTTCTTTTTGAAATTGTAGCGTTAGGGACGGTAAAATTTGGGTAAAATCTTTACTATTCTAGGCAAAATACGTGAGTGTTCTACACAGTTTCGTAGTAACGTATCTTTTCATCTAGTCTAGTCGATCGTGCCGTTTACGTAACAACCGGTTACGATTTCTTTTCCGGATAGCCAGCTGACCGAATCGTAGACGTCACTAATCCCGGGAAAAATGTCGTAACGGTGGCTTTGCCAGTCTTTCAGTTCTCCATAATTCGAGGGAATAAACGTAACAATATTTAGAAAAATTGGTATTGTGTTAGAGTTGCTTCGGTTCGTTTAACACCTGCAAATTATCGCTCTATACGGTCTCAACACGTGCTACACAACTACAACTATGAAAATAAAAATATAGTAACAGACAGCCTCAATAGTACTGTTCAAGTATTAATTGCAGTCCACGCGTCGTGAAATAAATAAAATATTTACAAATCTTCCCTGTAGCACGTTGAATGTTGCAGTCTTGTATAAACAGAAAATATCGAAGGTCCTTGAACATTGCAAAAAGATCAAGTCAGATTTTATTTTTAAAAAGAGGTGTTTTTCGCTTTGACGTGCAGCATGCAAAGTACGTCGCCAATAAAAGACAATCACTTCGTATCTTTTCGATACTGAGTCCTTGAACATTGCAAAAAGATCAAGTCAGATTTTATTTTTAAAAAGAGGTGTTTTTCGCTTTGACGTGCAGCATGCAAAGTACGTCGCCAATAAAAGACAATCACTTCGTATCTTTTCGATACTGAAAAGATGATGCAAATTTTGCAGGAGATATCGCATAAGAATATTACACGCAAGTTCTCCAGTAATGTGAGGTCGTCAAGTTGGATGTGTCATTCGATGTTCTCGCGTAACGTTAGAGACAGTAGCAGAAATCTTTTTATTTGAAACACGACTCTAAGCCGCGTATCGTTGTATAATCTTGTTTGTTGTTTTTAGCCTGTGCAAATCGAATAACAGTACTAGCTGCACANCCCCCCCCCCCCGAGAGATGCTCGCGAAATATACACGATCCGGCATGCGAAACACGGCATTACATAAGATTTATCTGGCGTCGGTTCAGACGCCACTCCATCCGCCGGCTAATTACTATCCGCCAATTGATCGCGATTTAATAAATGTCTCCCATGGACAGTCGGCATTTCGATCTGCGCGCAATTTCTCTCCATTTTCAACCGCTCATGCGATTTCCACGGTATTTAGGATGATTTAAGTACTTGAAATGATTTAACGTTCGGATGATTTAGTATGATTTCAGCTTCTCGGACGGGGGAATAAAGAGATTCCAGCTGATGGGTAGAAATTATCGGAGTTTTTCCTCCCGTGGAAAATTGCGATTCGAACATTCTCGAGCCTTGGAAAACCCGTGTCCCCGTTGATGGCCGATACGCGCGGAATTACAATTTAATTGAAATTTAATTAGAATTCCATTCCGCGATCGGCGGTTCTTCCAATCGGTTATTATACGGTTGATTAATTTGTTTACGTTGGAAGAGGACACCTAGGAATGCGCGGATTGCACTTTCTTTGATAGTTAGTCGGAGGAAAGGTATATACAAGTAGGTTTTTGCTTGATGATACACCGATTGGAAACGTACGAAGAAAGTTAAGGATCCCGATAATTTCAGATGATTGCCGTCGTTGATCAACGGAGAGATGAATAATGGTGTCACTGATGACAGAGGAAATGAATAATGCACCACGCATGATAGAATTTACTTGAATTTACTTTGTAAAACCAAGGACATTTCACTGTGCCGTAAGATTGTCTTTCGTTCAAACAGTCATACATAAACAGTTCTTCCCGACGTTACGGCGTCACTGAAATTAACAAACTAGTTCTTGCTTTAACGAACTTCGTACTCGATGTTTCACTGGTTGCTCGAGATGAGATCAGCGCCGATGATATTCGATAAAATGTATTGGCAATTTGTGCGTGAATAGCTTTTTGCCGTTAAGGAGAAATTTTTTTCCAGACTTTCACCGAAACTTCCTAAATAGAAACGAAACGGTTGTCCATGTTTAAATTTAATATTTTATTCCGTCGAGTTTCGAAAAATAAATTTCAGACAGCGTTAAGTTACATGTTCAGGGAACAGTTGCTGTCAAATAAAATCATTTGCTTACGTACGTGTACAGTCTGGAAAGAACTTCAGCTTGAGGGGATGAAATGAAATGTGTCTAATAGCCTGCGGCGTTTCGATAGTCGCAGCGAAGTCGATCGGTTCGATCGCAAGAAACGGCCACGACTGTCTTCGCGCTAAAAAAGACGTGCAAAACGGTCGTCTGACGCTATCGCCAGCCGTAAATCACTTAGTAACCAGGAACCGTTTTAAACACGTGTGTCACGTACACGCGTAGCGACAACGTCAAGCAATTAGTTGCTGTCTTCCGCGGTGCTAGAACCGAGCAATTTTACTCTCTCTCTCTCTCTCTCTCTCTTTCTCTCTCTCAGTTCTCCCCGTTCCCTTTATCTGCCAGTGTCCCTATTAATTTTCCGATATTTTCTAACAGCTACAGCTGCGTGTCCCGCTCCCGATCGCGCGCTCGCTTTTTTGCCAACCGGCAAGTTTCACCTCGTTTTCTCCGCTGAAGGAATCACCGCTTCGAGCGCGTTCTCCTAATTAGATGTACAATGCGGCGTTTCCTCGAAGCAGGATAATACGCACGCTCGTCGGAAGCAATTAGACGTAATACGTAATGATTTTCGCTGGCGGTTTGTCCGTTCACGTGCGAAATGACGCGTGAAAAAACGCGACCTGTTCTATTCGCGTGCAAACGATACACCGTGGGGTAGTTGGCAGATAATGAGAAATATCGTTAATGTCGAGGAACTCGAAATCGATGCATCTCGCGTTGTTGGACTCCTTGCGAACGCCTTGATTGGGGTGTAATGTCGTACAGTGGAAAAATCGGAAAATTACCAGACTTGCTGGAAGAAAGTCTTGCTTTTGTTGAAATTGCAAGGGATCACAGTTTCGTGAAAAAGCAAGTTATTAGATAGTTGACTACACGGCGTTGCCATTTAATTCATAACAGATCTTCTTAATTATTCTTTTGTGGTTATGTGGCACACCGGGTATTTTGTTTCGTATAAAAAATTTGAAAATTTGAGAATTGAAATGAAAAATCTTTGGGTATTAAAGAACATGTTATAACAGTGTAGAAGAATTATTCAAACTATATTTATTTATTTTGAACTATTTTACGTTGACGTTAAAATGAAACAAATAGTCTCAGATATCTCAAATAATTTATTACGATTTCTTTTCTAATTATTTGATCTCTCTATCAATGCATTCATCTCAATAATCAATGTCTTGTTAATCAAGATTCTACTGTACTCGAATTTTATTACGCTGTTTAGCAATTAATTTCATAAATGAAAAACACCGGAACAAATGAAGAAATTAATTATCATTTATAATTAATGATAAACCTTGCAACAGCGTAAAAAAATATATATAATGTGCGATAGAAACAAAATTTTCGACGTGTTTTTTTGGAGCAAGGGATCCTATAATGAAATTTATTGTTGCCTGATTTATAGAATCGAGCTATGCATGTACTATATTGAAATAAATGTGTGCGACAATTAATGCCGCGTACTCTGTCATCATGTTAAATAACAGACAGCGTGTAGGGTAGCGAGAATTACATACGATTACATGGAAGCTTTCGTAAATCTCTCAAATGATGACAGGAACAGGAGCAATTTAGCCTGGAATGTTCTTCCATTTGTCACGCGTTCATTCTAAATTTCACGATGAATGATGGAACGACACGTCGTTACTGATAACTCGAAAGTAAAAGTAGTGATTTTTAAGCTTCGCGTTAACGTTCAGCATTTCGTCACATTAAAGTGTCAATCAGATTTAAAGATGAAAAAGAAGCTTAGAAATTTTCTATGAAAAGTCTTGACATTTTCCAAGAAATTACCGAGTATATATTTTAAAAATTTCACAGACGAGTTATTTTAAACGGGATACCGTGTGAGCATTGAATGTGATACTGGCTAGAAATTTCTCTTTAATTTATATTTGATTATAGCCCGTAGTACTAGTGAAAATGGTAATTTATAGCAAAGTGACCATAAGTATAATATCGTAGGAATTTATCAACATCATTTCAAAAATCTGACACCATGAATCTACCATCTTGTAAGCATCGTGTTAATAAAACAACACACTCAGCTATGCTTTCATTCGAAATTTCACTTTTTAAGTATGCTGATGGATCATTTACTAAACTCCCACGTACTTCTTCGCTATCTCTATCGGATGAAAATGTTCAACAACCATCCGAACACTCTACTTACAATTTTTTCCAAGCATTAACTGCGGATATCTCTAAGATATCAGAACGATATTAAATCGCAAGATTCGAAGAAAATCACCAAGTTATTTCTTATTTCTTCCACGAGCTAACGTTGTAAAAGAAGAGGTCTTTTTGGTCCACGAATTTTTTTTTCATAATTTCTTATGAAAGTAAGACTTCCTAATTGACTGAAGCTCGAGCACTTGATTCGTTGAATTGACCATCAAGAAATTCATACGTAATTTTGAAGAAATTTTTGAGAGATCAGGCCGCGGATTTAATTAACCCGAATATTAATATGCAGAAGTTGGAACTGTACTTTATCAGCAAAAATTACATATTCCTTTAATTTAATAATCTAAAGTCAAATTTCTCACTCTATGAATTTCGATTATATATTTATATAAATTACGCAATTTATTACTGTTTTATTAAAAAAGAGTAAAAAGATGTGTTGAATGACGTCTAGTTGTAAATACTTCAATGCGATCGTGACGTGTCTAGATCTAAAAGAAAGCGACAGTCTTTTATTCCTGCAACGAACAGGATCAAAAGACCTTGATATTCCCGCCGTAAGTCCATTGTCGCCCGTGGATCATCGAATTAATTATACTTCCTGTTCCTCCACTTTCAACCGGTCCATTTACACGATGGAATTCAGGGCTTCTCGCCCGTGTACACGCTGCAAGGTAATTTACTCGTGTCGCGCTATCGGCGGTCGATACACGTGCTGCTGCAAATGAGGCGAACGATGGCGCCCCGTCGCGCGAGAAAGCTCGAACCGCTGCTGACGAAATGGCAAAAAAGTTGGAAGATTTTAACGATCGCACGTGCACCACGAGCGCAATGCAACGGGTTTAACGAGCCACGATTGTGTTCCGTTAATCCGCTTCTTTCGACCATTTGGGCCACGCGTAGCTCGGTTTCGTCGCGCTTTGTTTTCTTTTCCGCGTTGCGAAGGTTTCCGGATCTTCGGAAGGTAGGAATTAACCCAGTGTGAAGAATTTTTTAGACGAGAATTCGCGGAAGGATCTAATTTGAAATTAGCCTGTACTAGAATTTGATTGGTTTGAATGTTGTGAGCTACAATTTTTCAAGAGGATGCGTGATCAAATGTTTGATAAGTGGAATTTTTTAGACGAAAAGTATAAGAAATTAGCAACTCGATTGCCTTGAGCCATAATTTTTAAAGAAACACGTGATTAAATATTTGATAAGGGTTTGACGTTACAGATAAGCCGCATGTTCGAATATTTTTATTTAAGTTGCAATTTTTCGTTTGATATATCACCGGTATGGTTTCGAAAACCAGACACACACGTTCGTAGAATTGTAATGGAACTCGACCTTATCGGTACGTCACTCAATTCTTTTGCAATAAAATTTTATCTTCTTGCGGGGAGATAGAAAAATTGCGGAGAACTTGGAACTTTGTTTAGGACTATCCAGCTGTTCAATTATATCACGCGCGATGATATATTTCATTCTTTACACTTGCACGAGATAGTTAATTGTATCCATTTATTGCAAGTATTCTCGTCTATTAAAAAAAAAAGAAAAAAAAAAGAATGATTTTAACAGCTAATTATTTCCAGCAATAAAATTGTTCGTGGGATTTTTAGACCTCGAGGGCGATGAATTTTATTCGAAAGTAATATTATAATGCGAGTTTGTTCGTCGGGAAAGGATCCCCTTTGTTACCCTTGCGTCCAATTTTACGATACGTCCGCCCACGGGGATACATTAACATTCGCATTACATCGTCATTATCTCTGTCATTCTGCAGCGCCATTACCATTATTACTTGGATCCTTGTCGGATCATTATCAAGTATTACAAGACACGCGCGTTCCTCTCGTGGGAAGAATAGATTGTAAAGTTGTATTCCTGCGCGTTCCTCGATCTTGCGTTCACGCTGATTTACTTTGTCTCTGCCTTTCACTGTCGTCGCTACGAAATCCCGTGTCGAATTAGCGGGACACCAGCCTTAGGCTGTCTTTGTAGAAGATATAGAAGATAAGGTTTTCCTTTCAGCAGAGCGTCGAGGGATCATACTTTCAGAATAATGTAAAAGCGGAAACTTGAAATTGTAGATCGGTCGAGGATGTGAAGAATGTGGGCAAATGCTTGAAAAATAATGTAATATTAGATTAAACATGTAACTTTGGAAACGTTTTATTTGTGGAATATCTGGTATCGTCTTCCATACTTTATACAGAATTTTTAGGTGTGCAATGTCTAATCCTCTATGAAGAAACCTTATGAAGAAATTCGGTATCCTGAGAATTGCAGGATTTCCAGAATTTCTGCAAATGGATGAATTTTAATCCTCGAAAACATAAAATTTTCTAAATCCAATCGTTCGAAAATTCTCAGCGACGGCAGATCTCTCTCTCAATTTTTTTACACATATTTCTAGAACACCCAATTTCCAGGCTCACGTTCCAACCAATTTCTAGAACACAAGCGAATGATCAAGCGTGAGACAGCGAGTCTCTCGCGAGACGTGATCGATGATGCACTTAACCGATAGGGAACCGATAGAGATCCGACAGATCGCGAAAACTTGCATCGAAGACGAGTGAGCCGGGAAAGAAAATATCGCAGCGATATTGAGTTTGCAACCACCTGGTATTAACATTTGACCTTGTTCGATGAATCCAAGGCCAGCAGGAGCAGCAAGAATCTTCAGAAGGCCGCGCCGTTTCGTGAGAGAAATCATACACGCGGTCGATAGGTAGATCCTCGACCTGAATGAACTTAAACTTCGACAAGACCAAGACCTCTCGGAGTCGTCTTGGACGTGTGCAATATCTTCCAGTCACGTAGAACTTATGTNTCGTCTTGGACGTGTGCAATATCTTCCAGTCACGTAGAACTTATGTTTATGCCTAGAACATCGACGTTTATGCTCATATCGGCTCTTTCGCAGTTACTCGGTACAGTTAATAAAAACTCATTTGCATCATAAAAATGAGTGATCAGCAATTTTTCTTTTACTATGTTTAGGTAGAAAATTTTCAAAAAAGGGGACTTCATATTTCAGTAATAAAAGTTCAGGACTAAATAAAAAAATAGAATATTGTAGTATAATAAAAATAAATTATTGTAATGTAATAAAAAATAAAAACAAAAGTATAATAAAAATTGTGTAATATCATTGGAATAACAATTAGGAGCCAATCGGACTAATTGTTTTGTTCAGTATGATAGTGGTCAACGCATAAAGCTATTTTGTAGTTATCACACTGATAAATTATTTCTCTTCTTTTCTTTTGAGATAAACAAACGACACAATGCTTTTTTTCGATTGTTTCTGTCACTATTGGAAAATATTGTCCAACAAATCTTGATGGCGATAATGAACATTTTGTAACTTTTCGTGTTGTCTTTCGTATTTTCTTTTATAATTTTTTCAATTGTTCTTAAATTGCGCGTGTATAAATGTTCTGATAACGGAAAATCGAGCGTTGATGATGCAAATGGGCTAAAAGCTTTCTTTTCCTCTGCATTCTTTTTTCACATTTTTTTTTTTTCGAATTTCCCCCCCATCTGTTCCACGATCTTTCTTTCTCGTTCTCTGCTCCGTTCATTTTTCATCCATCTTATTCCCGGTTCCGTTTAGTAACGGCTCGTACGCTCGTCGCTTTTTACCGCGAGTTAACTTCTTGCGCGCGTTCGTCTCTCAACGGACGTACTACCTTGAGACAGTCCAATTGCAATCCGCTTCTTAATTGAATCGAGGACATCCGCACGATCCTGTAATTTACGAGTCGTTGATAGATCGTGATCTTAGGAACGGCCGGCGCGAATATGAGCCTCGGCCGAGTGGAATGTCCTTGTACGGCTTTAAATCATCGAGTCGTGGCTTCTTAATCGATTTTCTTAAAGGATAACGCCGCAACGATCGGGTTTTCTTGTTGGACGTCTCGCGTCGTGTTATACGCATATATATGTAATGGAAACTGCAGGCACGGGTTTCGCGATTATTGCCCGCTCTACAATTGATTTTAATTAGAGCAGAAATATTTCGAAGTTTTAACAGCGACGGTTTAATTGTCGTCGAATTAATTTCACTTGTTCTTTGGGTATGTTATTTCGTTTTATTCAATCTGGGGAAGAAAGAAACCGGTAATTGCGCCGTGAAATGTCTTCGTTTTAGTAACGAACAAATTTGCTGTTCCTCGAAAGAATTCCATTTAATTTAATTTCGCGTTAATTTGAGATCTCTTTTCGCGGACACACTCGAGAGAATTGATTAAGAAAAATTGGAACAGTTGTAATTTGTATAGAGCCTCTCTCGATTCTCTGGCCTTGCGATCACGTAATAATCCGCGGAACGTTCAGTTTTATTATGCTGATCGATTTCTGCTTCCAGTACACGTTACTTTTGCGGTATTTGCGTTTGACATTCAGCTTACGTCCAAGGTTTCCGTTAAATTCCACCGCAGAAACGTCATATTTATTACGTTTATCTTAGAATTGATTACCATGGCATAATTTGCTTGCACGAGGCCAGATAAAAATATCCAACTCTAAAAAGACAACTTCTCGATAAAAGAATTTAAAGTACGAATTAAAGTGGCGAATCATACCGAAAAATATTTAATATTCTTTCTCAATCTTTAAATTCTTACAGTTTTTTTCTACTGCATCTTTAAATAATACAAAAGTTACTACCAATCAGTTGTCAAACTATGCAATGACATTCTTTGAAACAGAATAAACATACAGAAATTCTTTTCACTCGCGACAGATATGTTCAGCTCGTCTGTCAATTTAACGCGATGTTTGTGGATCGTGCGTTAATGCAGCGTTATTTTTCTTCATTATCCATTCCAGAGAATCGTTTCGAAGTACAAGAAAAGACTAGAGGCTTCAAGAGAGGCGTGTCCAGTCTATCGCTAATGTAACGAGGTCTCTACTGCGAAACGAATTAATATACTCCTAGTGTATATGAAAAACTGATGGAACATCGATGCCGCGAATTGGCTGACACGCAGATCCATTACTTCCTTCGAGAGAGGAACGTTTTGTTCGCTTTTGGTTGTTTTTATAGTTCTTTTTTCTTCCCCCCCCCCCTCTCCCAACCAGCCGGTTTTCTTTCTCGGCCGAGAGCTGTTAAGCCGATTAACCCAGATTTGCAGCGGCACGCGTAGGATTATCACGTTGCGTTCAATACCGCTAATGCACATGGACAGATTTTTAATTAACATCAGGAAATCACCTTGACGAGATTGCTACCTCTTGCCTTTTGTCATTTGTCCGTCGGTGCTACGAAAATGCTTGTCCATGTAAGTCAACGTTGATTCGCCAGAATTTTATAATACGAAGATCTTAGGAGGAGATATTATGGTTCTAAGGAAAAAAGAGAGGTACAAATCTAATATAATTAGCCTTTTTTTTTTGCCGCGAGTCATAACTCCTCGGTAGTGTGGTACAGGTCAATTCGTCAATTCGTCAATTCGTCAACACAGATATATTTTCGTCTGTGGGAATTTTGCACTCCTCACTAGCTGTCTTTGGTATTTTTATAATTTAAGACGGATTGTTAAAAAATCGTATTCTAGTTGTAAGTAATTTGGCCAGCACTATATCTATACTTACAATTAGTTGGAAGATAAAAATTTCTGCATTTGAACAAGAGATGTCAGATTCGTGCAATTGTAAATCAGCTGAAGCAGATTTCGCGAATTCTTTAAATTGGAATTAATTAAGTAATATTTGATTATTAATTTATCACTCCACGTAGTGTCGAATTGTTCAAACTACGAATTGGAGTAAAATTTTTATTCGCGAAGGAAGCTTGGTCAGCGCAAATCTACACTTCGGTATCGCTCGACGTAGCATTAAGTTCGATGTGTCGTTTTTTTTTTTTCGATTCGATTCCCGCCAGAAGGTCATTAACATTAGAACTACAAACAAAGTGCTGAAAACCAATTTATCATCCTCTATAGAAATTTTATATATTTATGGCAGAGTATTTTTCAATACTCGAGCGATTTTTAAGAAAATGTATTAATTAAGAAGCTTGTGTTCTTTTTCCTTGTACCTTGCGCTTGAATTTCTTTGCTACAAATGTTATACTTTAATCGTCGATAGTTTTTAATTAATTAAATTAATCACCATTTACAATCTTCAAACTTCACTTTACTCGCATCTCTACCGTTCTGTCATTAACATTCAAATTTCCTCCTCTTAACTTCCTCTTTGTATTCACAGGTGGCCAATTAAATAGACGTGTTCGCGATCGTTTTACGATAAATCCATAAATTTTCGACTATCTGGCGCACAGTATTCTCGCGCTATGGCGCACAGTGCGCTCTCGGGATCAGTGCTACATTGTCTTCGAACGAATGCTATCCACCGGTTAACTGGCACATTGTTGCCGAATGATGAGTTCGAAGGCAAGCCGAGGTAGGATCAACCGGATCTGGAGGATTCTACGCGGCGTTAAGGCCTCTCTAACGAGCGGTTGTGCAACAGTGTCGACGCCATTGCGGCTGGTTTGCTACCGTGTGCAGCGATCGTCGTCGCATAAAGCTGTCCTTTGCCAACGAACCGCAGGAATACCGCTGCTCTGCCTTGAATCGCCTGATATCTGATCGTCACGCTGTTATATTCCGTTCGTAGATTTCGCTGGCGAGTACCAAAGCCGCGCCTCTGCGCCTTCATAAACCTTCTTCCTGCAGAGATAATTCCTTGAAAGCGTTCATTTTCCGCTCGTACTGATGAACCAGCCAGGTCGGGCCCAGTGATGAAGGAGCTTGCTCGTTTCAGGTGGAATCTAGATAGCCGCTCGATTGTCAGATTCGTTCAGCTGGCTCTCGATTGGAACACGTTGGTTTTCTATGAATCGCGCGAACGTTGAACGTGAATGTACAACGCCGGCCAAAAGTTACTTTCTACTGTATTTGTGCTTCTATATTTAGTTATCTTATGATAATTCTACGAAAAGATAGACGCGTTTGAAAATGTGCGTGATTGAAAATGCTGTTGGATATTGGAAGCATTAGTATGAATATCGGTAGTGTGTGTTGGAATTTCACACACAGAATGTGTCAGACTTTGAGAAAGTGCTTTGAAAAATCTATTTAATAATAGGACGAATAGAATAATAATTTTTGTTAGTTTTTTTATTTTGTAGAAATTCCAGAATATTTATGATTTTTTAAAAATAAAATACGGGTCTTTTTATCGGGTTCTACATTGAACTAGAAGAGTAGAATCAATAAAAGTGGATACATTTGAGAGTTTCTGCCACCTTATAATTATACTTCTCATTTTAAAAAAATTGTGAATATTATTGAGATATAAAATGAAATTCCCTCATTTTTTTTGCACTTTTCAAAGATTTGTTGAAACAAATCCCAAAGTAAAAATTTAGTTTCGCGGATTCACCTTTCTTTGAACTTCCCTTGGAATTCATTTCGGGATTGCCGACATTAAAAAAAAAAATATCACAGTTTTTCTCTTCACTCAACACAAAAATCTTTCGCTCTACGTTTACTTGATAGAAAGCTACAGAAAAAATAAATTAAATCAACGAAATCAGCCAGAATTACACGTCCGTATGACGAAAAATTTAATCAAAATTTGTCACGCGACTTTCATCTACCGCTGCCGAAAACCTGCCTCGAACCGTACAATACAAAGAATTCGCTTGCACAGTTGCAAAATAAATGCAAATCCAGCGAGAAGCAGGCGAAATCCGAGGCGGGCCGAAAAATCCCGCGAAACGTATTCATCGAGTTCCGTTTTCTCCAGAGAGTATCTCCCCGAGTATGTAATCGTAACAAATGTTTCCCCCATCTGATTAACAGGTTTGTATCTCGTGGTATCTCGTTGACTTATTAATGCGCGAACGTAACGACTGTAACATTCTATTAAAATCGCGGCAATAAATATCGCGCCGGTAGTCGGTATCGCCATTAATCCGCCACGATTTTTCACCGACGTACGAAAATACGAGTCCGAGAGAGAGACTCTTAGTGATTAGCCTGGCGACTAGGCAGAGAGGCTGCCGTTTGATCGGCTCACTTGGACCAAAAGGTAGATACGCACACCGTTGGAGACCAATTAACGCGTTGCCGTTAATCATGCCGCGTATTTACGTCTATCCTTGATGCTTCAAGCCAAGTCCGATTCACTGCTGCTTTCTCCCTTCCTCCCGCCACCGTTGCTTCTTTTTCCTTTTTTTTTTTTTTTTTTAATCGGNTGTTTCGTCGCGTACACCCAACACGATTTATGGTTTTTCTTCCAGTAAAATAAACGGGAACGAAGAACGCGGTATTTACGTGTGCCGCGTGTGTTCACGTTGTTAACTCGTTCGATTAAAACTATCGCTCCATTTTGTGAGGTCCGATCCGTTGATTTAGATCTGTTATCTCAAGTTCTCCAAGTAGAGTTTTCTATCTTTCTTTCTTCTTTTTTTTTTTTGTTTGTTTGACGCGCAGTTTGGATTGTTCGAAACGGGCTGGGAAATTATCCTTTCCGATTACGTGTGATTTGCGTTGCAAATGAGGTGCACACCGCGTGGAAACATTTTGTAAGATTTATTACTTATTGGTAATAAGTATTGATTACATGTTTGTTAGGAGATTTAAAATGCAAATTGAAGAATGGAAGAATGTGTTCGAAACATGTGGTTGCGGCTAGATTTTTATGCAAATTCATATTTCGTAAGTTATAGAAGTTGAATTCGAGTAGAGATCAACTTCATTTAGTAAACATAGCGAGTTAGTATACTTTGGACCTTTAGATTTTGCATAAATGCACAAAAATCTGAGGTTTCGTAGATGAAATATTTACGTAGAAGAATATGAATTTGCATAAGTATTCATAGCGTAGCAACAAAATTGACAGAAATATTGCAAAAAGGTTGAAATATTTTAAATGATGACCCGCCTTAGTCGACTGTATCTTTTTATCGAACGTTGGTGCCCGAGTCATAAAATTTGCAATATGAAAGGAAAAAAGTGTGCATAAATATTGCACTGTATCATAAGAAACCATAACAGTTGACGGTCGTAAAAACGAGTATTAACAACTGAATGTGGTTATCATAAAGCACACATTAAGTCGTCACATTCAACCAAGACGTAAACTAATCATCGTAGTCTTAATCTCGTTGTCCCTGCCATAAAGAGTGCCACCGAATCAATTCATGTTATGTCTCTATTCAACGATATGTCATGTAGATTACATAAAATCGAATCACATACGTGAAAACACTTAACAATTACTATTTTTTTTTTTTATGCGTATACATTTAAAAAATCGAAATAAATTTGGAGAAATTGACAGACAAGACTGCATGGACTTTCTGAATTATGAAAGTTTTATAAAATTTATAATTTGTAATACGTTTACTTAGCAACAAGGATACTTTCACAGTATGTTCTCATACATGAAAAATTCCTTCCAAGTAGAACGAGACTAAATCAAAACAATCGAAGAAGATGTTAATAAGATTCAGAAATTCATAAAAATTGTCAGCAAGCTTTGGCTAGCAAACGTACAACGAGAAAAGATTTCGGGAATTTCTTTCTCAAATATTCCAACGATATTTCGTCGTTCCACTCGGGGATTCTCATTGTTAATGATATATTTTCTGCGTCGCGTTAGAGGAAGAGGCGACAGGTGGTCGTAAATCGTCAGGGATCGTCCTCTGCCGCGATGTTCAATGAGAAAGATATGGAGCTGGCTCTAGCCGTTTCGCGTCGATTATAAATCACCGTTATAAACATATTATTGTCGGTTTAAGTGGATCATTAATATTCTCGACATCCGTGAGAACGAAGCGTTGAAGCTGGATCAACAATCACCCCTCGTGACACCCGATCATGTGAAACAACGAGATGTTATCTACGTTCATTGATAATATATTCCTCTTGGTGATTTATCTCGTCGCGGGTCGCGCAGTTTCGCGGAAGAAACACAACGTTCTCGAATAAAAAAAGCAGCACGTCGCGTCGCGTCCACGATTGTCGTTCGAATTTATTTATCGCTTTACTTATCTGGAAGGATTTCGCTGCACATTCACAGCGATTTATTTTCTTCCTTTCGCCAGGCACTTTTCACGGCGAGATCGTGTGAACGTAGAAAGATCACCCTCCTTAGCAAATAAAGCGCGAAACGAGCAACAAACAACAGGTCGCTCTTTCTTCCTTTCTTTCCGTCCGCGGGATTTTAATCGAACCTCTGATGCATCGTTTCGAGCCGATTTCTCATTGTACGCGGGATAATGGAATTATTAAGCTCGATATCATTCTCATTATACGTTGCCGTAGCATGGGGAATTAAGGTTTTCTCTTTAATTAATCGTTCCCTAGAATCTTCTTCTCTCGACGGTGCAGTCGACTTTTCCTTCCATGTTTGGTAAAACGCTACGTATTATTTTTAATAGTTTTAACGCGAACGTGTTTATGGTATAAATTTGCCCGGTAATACCTGTAATAGGTAATAGTGTTCGTCTAATGAAGTTCAATGCAAGTATAATACGCTGCGAGTAATGTCGAGTCTTCTCAAGAGCCAGGCTGATTAACACCGCTGACTAAAATTCTAAAGGTAAAATTAAAAGCTAACGTTCGTATAATATTATTATTGTCGCAGGAGTTTTGCAATTTTGTGGTAATTCGCAAAGTTGATTTATAAAGATTTCGTTTCTTTTATTCATTTACAGCTAGTGATATCTCGTTAATAATATTGATGTTTATACATTCATGTTACGGTAACTGAAGAAATAGAAACTAAGTAGAAATTACTAAAAGCACCCTAAAATTCTGGACAACTAGCATCGTTACTAAAATATTACGAGTTGCCAAAAGATCATTGAATACCATTTTCAACTTGATTAAATATCGCAAGTCGACGTGCAAATAATTCGACAAGTTCCTTTAACGGAAAGTTCTTCTACAGCTTAATTAAAAGTATTGATATTAAGCATTAAATATTAAAAAAATTTACGAGACTAAAGACTTGGCGGAACTAGTGCAGCGAACCGAAATAACTCGCCAGATTGATCACACACAATGATCTGGAAAAAAGAGCATAAGTCGAATCGTAAATTTAGCCAGCTTTACGAGTTTCGCATTTTTACGATCATAATTCGTCGTAAAGTTGTGGGTCGTTGCGCGTCGATACGAGGTATCCAAGTATCCTGGATTTGAACATAAATCCACTGGTGGAAGTTTTGTTCTGTATCGTGTTTCTATCGTGAAACATATAACAAACAATATAATGAGGAGTGATTTGACATCCATTGGAATTAATTTGGAAAATGCAACGATGTAGTATATTATGTGGTATATCAGTTAAAAAGTAAAAATTGTCCTCGTTTCTATTAGAATTTTTGAGAGTCGAGATGTTTGAGAATATACTTCCAAATTATATGTAAAATTATTTTAAAAACATTTGTACGAATTGTAAAATTTATCGTAAAAAGAATATAATTAATAATTGTAAGTTTCCTTGTATTTCCTTTGTATTCATATATTTCAAATCTTTGATGTTGCACATTAAATTAATTATGAAAACGTATTAATTATTACCATTACCGCGCAAGACCGATTTGAATAGACGTTTCAGCGAACAAGTTTCATTCAATACAAACAGATGTTACGTAAAAATAAAACTACTTCGAATCATTGATGGATAAATTCAGAAAAAGGAGAAACGATCGACGAAAGAAAATTCACTCTGACTACGAAGTTTTCATTGATTACTAGGACAACATTTCACAGACGATGGAACTCGTATTTAAATCGCGATTGCAACATTCAGAAAGTACGATGAATTTTGCATGATAGTTGGGTAGCAGGCAGCAACCTTTAACCTTAACCTTCTTATTTAGAGGAGTAAACGGGAGGAAGTTTTAGCATTTCTCCGAAGCGCGTCACCGATTCAGCTTTCTAAACAATCTTGACCGCGTTCGAGAATCCCCCGGAGTAATGTAAAATTCATTTTTTGCCCCGGACGTCGATGTTCGTCGTCCCGATTTTACGATTGTGCCTGTCCGTGATATTCCCTCCTGCCGATGTTCCGTTCCGGGCACCTTTGTCCACGATTTCACGCGGATTTCAATCATCTCTTTGTGTCAGCGCGTGTATATCGCATGGACGTGAAACACGAAAACGCGGACACGCGTTCGTGTAAGGAATCCGAATTACTTCGCGGTGAAAGTGGCTCGGCTCGCGAAATCGTTTCCAATGTGCAACGGTTGATCCGTTTATTTATTTAGAGGTTTACGGACCGAAAGCTCGCATCAAAAGTACAAAAGAGGAGATGATCAAGTCTGGAGAGAAAATAGAAATATAGGTATCCAAAGGAAAAAGTGGAGTAGGGTGTATTTTTAAAAAGAAAAGAAAATAGTTTCACAGTTGCAAATTGCCGAAAGATTCAGAAAAGAGATCAACTCTTGGTAGAAATATTATTTGCATATTCCGGTCACAGGAGCAATACATCTAAAGATCGCTGTCGGGAAAATTAATTAGCTCAAGTATCGTTTCTTCTTTCGTCTTCTATGGAAGAGGAAATTCAGCTCAGTTGCAAAGAAAGTGACATTGGAAAAGTACGTTGAAAGAAACTAATGAAAAGTGACACATTTTTTACAATACACATACCTCTTAATGATAATTAAAATAAAATTCGTAAACTCGAAAATTACGTCCTCTCAGTTGTGTCACTAAGTGAGCGATAATAATAAAATACGAATTCGATGTTGTTCGAGCGGATGGTTGGTAGAAACGTTTATATAACGTGTGGTAATGAATAATCGGCGTTGAGGTAGACACAATCGATTACGTCTCATTGGCCGCGAACGTTCATTCCATTCTGACGAATGGAATTCGATTTCCGACCGAGGAGAAAGTGGCTCGGATCACGAAATCATTTTTACGTATTCTAGTCGCGCCGATGCACGCTTGCATTTCTTACGGATGCAGGAAGACTGAATTTTAATGGATAGGTGGCAATATGCATTCGTACTTGTTGGAGCCAGTAGTTGGCTAATTACTAGGAAGTGGTGATTATATTCGCGTTAATGATTGAACACCGTGCGAGGAAGTTGAACAACTGGATAATGTTAGCATAGTACGTAATAGAATGTTTTCCTAGTATATTTTGTTTGAACCGTGAAAGTATTAGAGAAAAGTATTGAAAAACTCCATGGAAATGGAGGAGAAATGAAACACGAATATTCCAATTCTTCTATAGAAAAAAAAAAAAAAAAAAAAAAATGTAAAAAAAAAAAAAAAAAAAAAAAATTGTAGGCAAGGCTTTCATAAGGCGTCATACTTTCCTTAAAAGCGACGCCCCNATGAGAGAGAAACGACACCGGTTAAGAACCGTCATAAATCGTCGCTAATACAAGTCTAATCGACAAGGAAGCTTGGCACGAGGGCGAAGCACGAGCACATTATTCATCGTCCTTGTAAATCTTGCGGTTTAAAAAAACTGTCGGCGATTTCGATCGAGAGGTAGGTTAGGCGCTCGCGCGGTCGGTTTTCGCTAGAAACGTAGGAGAATTTCGTCAGACGCGCGAAACGGCGACGCTCGTGTGCCCACGGAGAATTCGAGTTACGTCGCGGAGAAAGTGACTCGCGTCGCGGGACGATAATCGAGCCGATGCACGGAACGGATTCTCACGGCTGTGACGGGAATAAATCGTCCAGACGGCCGAGAAATATATTTATATAAGCGTACGTGTATGTCATTTTCACGTGTGTCTTGAGAGAGAGAGAGAGAGAGAGAGGGCGTAGGGTGGTTCAATGTTAGATCTATAGAACGTAAGGTACAACAGTTGTGTGTGCGCGCGTAATAGAAGGCATTTGGTCTTAGAGCTCTGTAACAAGGAGAGGACAGGAAGAGATGGCTGATTCGAGATGACCCACTTTCTCGCGATGCAATTAACATGGCCCGCCACGGCGATAACTGCATTATACGGGAGAGTGCAGCTACGGGGCTTCCCTCGTCTGGTTTCGCGATTGCATACGCTGATAGGCTGACGTCTCACCGACGATTGTCGATACCCATGAATAAGAGCAACCGTGCATTATGTGTTCTATAGATACGAAGAGTATGCGGTTACTCGAGTATATCGGCTACCCGAGTAGTCGAACCGAGTCGACTAATTTCGATCAAGGTACTCGATCGGGGTACTCGAAATACGAGCTCGATTTGACTCAGCTGCTACGCTTCGATTCGAATAGCTCTCTTTTCTTCAATGTTACTTCGATATTTTATTAATACAAACGTGAAAATTGTTACACGAAAGTGTATTTCAGTAGTGTTTGATTTCTCTGACGAAGAAGTTTTCTTCACAATGAATAAGTTACAATAGTTTCGAAGAAATTAATATGTTAGTGATGACGAAAAGAATTTGAATGGCAGCGCGTGCAGTAAGTAGAAGCAGACAGTACGTGATCAGACGTTCAGCCTTTGTCCATCAGACGTCGATGCAAACAACTCTGCATTTTTCTTCATTTTTTGGATTATTTTCATTAACAGTTACAATACGAACACACACGTGTCGTTATATCTCTAATTTATATCATCTTACGTTAAATTGAAGGTCGAAATAATAATATTCATTAATTAGTATCTTTAAAATGTATGTATATTTGTGGCACGTAAAAATTAATTTCTTTCCCAACATTCCATTCAATATTGACTAATTATAGAATAGCCACATTTCGAGTAGTCATGATGATTTATACATCTTCATACACAAATAATTTATCCTGGCAAATATAATCATACCAGCTAATGAAGCAGATTTACGCATATTTACAAAACGTGGAGTTTATCGATCTAACGAACTGAATCTCGTACTTTGAAGCCAGACAAAAAGTGAAACTTTTCAATCGAATCGTCGCACTATATACCCGAATACGTGACAGAATATTCAATTGGTCGAAACGTGTTCGCATACAATAAGGCTCTGATTCGATTCGATTTGACTCGAAACGAACCCCTTGATACGATGGAACCGCTTAAAAAGTACGAGTTAGCGACGTGGCTCGCTGGGTGGTTGGTCGTCGGTTCCGTGGCGTGCATGATTAGCGAGAAATTATATTTACGAGTGAGCGTGGGCGGCTCGGAGTAAAGTCGATCATTCGGGCCGCGAGGACTTCCGCGATGATCTTTCCGCGAGGGTGTGACGCCAGGCTGGTCGAGGGCTCGTCTTATCGATGATTTCCATCGCGGTGCTCGACGGGCATCGCGTAGAAACCCGAGCGGGGCCAGGCCGGATGATAAATTATAACGCTCGGGACAAGACGCGTGGACGAAGCCAACGCGCGTAACGCAATAGTTCAACGCGAGAATTGATGGACGAACGAATTTATCGTGCTCGCCGGAAGCGTTCCGCGGACTATTATTATAGGCTTCGTTTCATTTGTTTATGAGCTCGTGCTCGTTCGATATTTTGCGGTGTTAAATGTGAATTGCGGATGTTTATGCAATTTTCTCTTTTTCTTTTTTTTGAGAAAGATAAGCACAGAAACGGTGTCTCTTCTATTCAGCTAATAATAAATGTCGCAGAGATTTAAATTTTACATAAATTTAGAAATATGCATTCTTAGTGATTGGGTAGTATATATAATTTGGGAAGTGTTTGTTCATTTTTCACGATATATTGATTATCTTAAATAATTCTTCTTCTAATGATCCTTTTTTTTTTTAAATAACATATTTAATTTAAAAGTTCTTTAACTGTTATTTATATAAATCCACATTCAGACGTTTCTTCATGATGATTTTTTAAGCAAATGTTACGATAAATTCAACGTGACGAAAAGTTATTTAAAGATCGTTATCATATAAAACACTCTGAAATATGATCGATTAAAATTTCAATGCTAATATATTCGTCATTTTATGTTTCAGGTGAGTATCAAACAGACGTTTAATCAACTACAATCATACCGACCTAAAAGAAGCTTCATTTCGTCTCAATAAACATCTGGCAATCAGTAAGTAAGTAACGCCTTTCCTCATCATCTGTAAAAAAAAAAAAGAAACCATTCTCCTTAGAGACTGTTCAACGAAATGTAAATTATTTAATTATCTCAACATTGAGCACAACACTGAGTCGGAATCAGTTGGTGACTAGTAACTCACGCTGTTAAATCAAATGACCCTGCGAGGGGTCGCTGATGCGCAAAAACGTTCCCCGTGGTTGTCGACCGAGTCAAAAATCGATTTCCAACGATAGATAAATACGCGGTGGCTGTCACGTAAATAACACGATCATACACGTGCACCACGCGTCTAAAAACGGTGCTCGATTCGCAAAAAGGGCCGACCTAACCGAAGTGGATAGTCCGCGCGGCGAAAGATACGCTCGAACGGATGCGTGGATCATCTGAGAGGAGACTTTCAGCATGATCCAACAAGACGACGACGACGACGTCGACGACGATGACGACGACGACGACGAAGAAGAAGAAGAAAAAGCGAAGGAGAGCCGACGTAGAGTCTCTCCTCTCTTCCGAAGGAAGAGGGCATCGCCCTGACCGTGACCTAGCCACCGCTCCTCGGGCGAACGCACACACGCACCGCGTTTGCACGCGTGTGAGAGCGGCTACGTAGCCAGCCTAGGGTTACCGAGGAGCACGTTTTTCCTTGGTTCCTTCTGCGAACCGGTGACGTGAATTTTCGCTCCGTGTTCAATATCGAATCGTTGATTCGTCGTGCGTTTCAATATCGCAGTTTTGAACGAAGAGACAGTGACAAGTTGAACTCCTTTGTTGACTTTAATTTTGGAAGATGAAACGAGAGACGTTTGATATGACGTTGATGGAAATGAAGACAACTTGAGTCGAGTGATGTCAATATCTAAAGAATTGGACTAACCTTCAGATTCACCATCAAATATTCCGAAGGATAACTCTGTGTGATGAACTCGTCGTTGTGTGTAGATTCTGAACATGGTTTCATACATCAAGATTCACAGTAGAATTTTATTCCATAAAGTTAACAGAATCCTAGTGGCAAATTGAAAATTTCCAAAGGAAAGTGAATTTTTCAGAATTTTCTCCTGCAAGTTTTGAACCATTTGATAAAATACACACGTTAGGCGGAATTTTTTCTCTCTCTGCCCCCCGAAGAAAAGAGGGGATCCTGATAGTTCGAGGCGTTTTATTCCCATCAGTGGATCCGCAGAGGCACGAAGATATTGTACACACGAGATCACGCGAATCGTGACGAGGAGCGTGTCTATCGTTCGCGTCCCGGACACGTTATTCGCGTGTGTTGCCCATCAGCGTGATTCCACCGGCAGCGAAATCAAGCACCGATACCTTTGTCATTTTCCCTTCGTAGGGAGAGAATAATCTCTGATTCGTGACGGACGTTTCTGTTCAACGTACCACTGTGTAGTTTCTTCTAAACGATGCCCGATAATAATCTCAGGAAACGTTCGTTTAATACGGATGCTCTTGAAAAGAATGCGAATTCCTCGACCAGTAGAACGTGTCTGTCTGTAGACAGACACACTCGTGCTGGAAACTCGTCGTTAGCAAGGAATCGCGAAAGAAATATTTCACGTCTGAAAAATTAATATGACTATCGTGAAAATGTTTTACCGAAAGTAGAATATGTCGGTTTTTTTCAGACATCGAGAGCATTTAACTCTTACGAGAGCATTGTCACTGTATTTTTGTTGCATTTTACAAAAAAAGTTATACGTGCAATATTGATATGTTTTTATTAGTATTAAAAATCAACGGAATATATTTACTTTTAGTGAAGTTCTCATCATTAAGATTGAAAAACGAACGATGAAAAACGAACATCTTGCGTTTAATCGTTGCACAAGAATAACACTGAGATTCTCCATGTTTAATAATTCAACAACAATTTCGTGACTAGTATAAATTCGCTGGTGCAATTAGATTCACTCGACACATCTTCTCGGCTGACTATGTTCCAACTGGACTCGTTTCTAGCATACGCTGACGATTCCTTTGCACGAGGATGCGAATTCTGGACAGATGGTTCCATTAATTCCAAGAATCATTGCTTTCGTGTCACTTGTTTCAAGCACGCGACTATCTACCAATTCGAATTCCCTCCGTCGGGCGAATTCGAGCATATTTTACAAAAATGCTCTGCTTTCGCAGGACGACTAGCAACTCTTCGGGATCAAGCGTGTACGCGGTGCTGCATGATTTCGCGGCTTTCCACCGCTCGCGTGCACCCGCTTAAATTGTAACGAACGAAACAGCCGCGGCGCATAAAGAAAGAGAATTGAAACATATCGGGTACGCATGCGAGAATTTATGGTACATATATCTTTTCATTAAGGCGGTATTCGATGAAGCCGAGCTCTCGTAACGCGCCAAGTCGCGACGATAACTCGCAACGAGATGCATTTGGCCGCGGTATATCGCGAAGATTTTATGGTAACGCCGTTATTTACGACACTTCAGCCCCGAAGCGATAACTCTATGGTGAAAACTTGTTTTTTATCGGCACGATCTTTTTGTCTATTTTATCTTTCGTTGTAAAGAATCTCCCGTCCTTTCGACCCTTTGTTTATTTTATCTTTCGTTACGAAGAATTTTCCTGTTTTTCTAATAAATAATTTTAAAGTAGTTTCTATCACTTGCTGCTCGTTATATGGTCAAGGTTTGCAAGTTTACAAACAACAAAGTTGTCTTCCATGACTGTTTGGTAATTTCGATAATTCACTAGATGTAATCGAGGTTTCTTAATTACTTGCTTTTCAATTTAAAGAAAGTATCAGCACTGTGTTGATAAAGTATCAGCACTTGGTTGATAAAGTACGGTGTTTACTAACGATCCGAAATCAATTAGCAATTAATCGAGGTTATTTAATGATGAAGTAAGTTGAAACGTAAATTACGTTTGCAAGAAATGACTGAATATTACGTACAGATATATTGAAAGTAGTATATACTTCTGTATGATCAGACAACTGAGGAAGATCAGGGAGACAAAAGTAACAGTATATTCCTCTATAAAATTTAGTTTCGTATCTAATTTAAAAAAAAAAAAATTACCTATCGAGACGAATAGCAGTTTCTTTAATTCTAACAGAAAAGTTAAATAAAACATTGGATAAACAATAAATATTTCGTCAGAAACTTGTCATTCCATTCGTTGTCTTCCAAAATTTATTTCACCTTTATTTTCAGAATTTCAATTGAATTGACGTTACCTCGTCTAACATTTAGAAGTTCACAATCATCCCTGGAAAATTCTATATTCGAATATTTTCTCAGTTTATCACACGATTCGCCATAAGACTGTCCAGTACAGAAAGAGACAACCACCGTAGAATTCACGACAAAGAAAGCGTATCTCGCGGTTCGATTAAGCGGTTAATAACTTCCAAAGATTGTACCTCCGGTACAAGTATTTTACAGTAAAGGGAGAGAGGGGAGAAGACAGGAATGCGAATTGCTTCGTTGGCTGGCACTAGCACGCGCAATCGGTGTAATTCACACGCAGCGTGCTCGCGCAGGGAACGCGCTACGCGGCTGGAAAAGTATCCAGCAATAAACACCGGGTACAAATGAACATCATAACTATTAATACTTGCGCGATATACCGGGTCTCGAGGCCATATCGAGGGTAACTATCCGCTTTCGCTTACTGCAATCTGGAACGTAGGATTCCACCGTTCCCAATTAACCCTTTATAGCCGCAATTATGGTCCCTGTGACTTTCTTTTATTAAACGTCTAGCGTCGCCAGATATAGGGAAAAGGTGATACTTTTAAGTTGAAGATTGGATAATGTGCTCTTATATATGCTTTTTGATTTGATCTTGGATAGATCTTTAAGGCGGATAATTTTCTTTTGGCACGTTTGATGTACTTCTATTTAAGTAAGAGAGTATTTGAATTCTTAGCGTGGAATAATTGCGTATAAGAATAGAGGAAATTACAGTTTCAGGAGAATTACGTCTTTTAATTACATTGAAAGTATGGAGCATCAAAGGGGAAATGCCGCGGCAGCAATAATCTATTTCAGGATATGCAAAATCTGTCGTCGGAACAAGAAGGCAAAGAAAAACGAGAATCTGTGTGGTCTGTGGTACGTCTTTCTGAGTTAATTAGCAAGAGAATCTCTTTATTAATATTCTCAGCGGACGATAACTAGATCACTTTTTATCTGCCATTTCACTATTAATTACTCGAGAAATCAAGAGGAGGGAATTCAACTTTTACAAAAAAGTTACGTTTGTTACGTTAATTGTTAAAAAAACTTTCAAACGAAATAAATTATTATTTAAATAATACAATATACAAATTAAACAATTATTTAAATAGCATGTCAATGAAACTTGCTAATTGGTAATGATTTGAAAGAGAAGAAAAAATGAATTATGAAGTATAAATTAATCGTAATGTTTCGAATAATTCAACGAGTTGAACGCTCTACTTAAATTCGGCAATGTGCGTGAATTACATGGTCGCGCGACGATCGTAAAACACTATAGCGTGGTTGGACATTAATAAAATTTAAGCCCGTGAATTGTTGCCTTCTAACATAAACTCACTGGTTTATGTATCATAAAATGTTATGGCACTACTACCAGGAGTACGGTTGCACGTTTATCTGACGAAAAAAAGAAAAGTAATAGCCTAAAGACTCGCTAGTTTTTTTTATAACATATGTAGATCGAATGATACGGTAGTTGTCGTATTTACTATAAAAAGTGGCAGAAACATGTATTTTGTTACAAATAAATTCTTAGTATTACAAATTTCTAACATTTGAAATTCTTATTACTGCAAGTAAGTCTCGTTCTTACAGATAGGTTTGTTCTCGTGCAACAGAGACTTCGGTATGACAAGTTTCTTCTAAAGAATTTTCTGCACCAAGAGAAAGGACAAATTAATATTTTTACAACACTTGAGAACCGAAATTTAATAATTCATTCTGTCAGCCTTGGAAATGGAAAAGAAAGATAGAAATGTGGCGTCAAATGAAGTCGCTCAGCGCAGTTCATTTAATTTATGCAAAATACAAATGAGACCGATATTTTCGGAAGATATATGCTTGTAAAATGGAGCTTACGAGTCTCGAGTGAAGGCATAAAGAAGTCTCGTTCCAACATTAGAGAAACCGGGATGGGATAAGGTGAAATAAAAACGTGGTAGATGGCTCCAGGGGGAGAAAGACAAAGATCGAGCACCATTCAGAGCCGACTTTGACTTGGTGAAACGTCGTAAGACCTTGGAAATACGAGGTTCTTCCGGCGAATTTATCGTGCGACTCGTGTAATTTTTCGCATTCCTGGGACCACAGCTGCGATCTCGATATATTTTCAGATCACGCTCGTCACCGACTTCGCCGTCTTCGTTCTACACGGGCTTGCTTGGACAGAAAAATTTCCTATGACGAGTGTTCAAATTTATTTGGTATATTTCGACTCTGTCTCGTTTCAGTGAAGTTGCGAGACATCGTGACGTTTTGGTATGATCGCTGTAACGTACGATTCGAGTCGACGACGACGTTTGGAGCCCATTGTGCAGTTAATTCGAGCGTGAAAATATTCTCATTAGAAGGGGCGTAAAAGCTTGAATGTTCTTCGGAGCGTGACAGGTTTAAAGAGAGAGAGAGTTTCCAGATCGGCGATGTTCATTATTTTGATTTCTTGTTGTTTCTTGACCTCGCACACGGCGTCGGTCCACATCGCCGAGGATTTTCTATTTAAAGACGACTACGACGAATTTTGTATGCCATAATTTCCTGAAAATCTAACGAACGTCATGTTACGTTAAGTTCACTAACGGTTCACGATCTCAATGTTCCTGAACATAAATCTAATATCTACATGTTGTGATAACGACAATAAGTAATTTTCTTCACGAATTTAAGTTGCACAATGATTACTAAAAATATTTACATATTTATCGTATCATGTACTAATGAATTAATTCAATTTCGCATCATTCGACTATATATAAAAAGAGATTTATATCCCGAAAATATTTTTCGTTACCACACTGTACACGTAATTTTACATTTTAAACATTACGATCATTTCATTGAATGACTTTTTTGTTACAAAAAAGAAATCGTACGTGGAAAGGTTGAAAATAATCACTCGAAAAATTAATCGTTCTAAAATACTGTATAAATCACGGATTATTACGATGAACAGCATTTCACGATGGTAGAATATTTCATAAAAAAAAAAAAGAAAAAAAAAAGTAAGGAGAAAAATCAAATGGAAGCTGGTCGTTTTTCTTGTCTCTCCGCATCGTCTACGAATCTCCGTAGATTTCTTCCTCTCTTTCTCTCCGTTTCTTCTTTTTACTCCTTGTTTCCCCGTGGATTCGTGGCGTATCTTAATGCACAGTACGTGTGCAATATGGCAATGTCGGCCCGTATATCGAGGGTTCATCGTGGGGTCGGTGGGGTCACGACCCAATCGCCAGAAATTCCTTTATCTTCATTCCTGCGTTTTTATTACACCCTCGCCGCCATCTCCGTACGTCGTCCGTTCGATGAACCTTAATTGCGACTTGCGATCGTCTTTGTTGCGTCGGGATCCTCTTTCGAAACGATCGCAAACCCCTTTCAGGCGTGAACGATCGTGTCACGAAGCGAAACACCGTAGGTGAAGAATTTGAATTTCCAAAGGCTGTTCGATTCAGCTGACTAGCAAGAGTTGTGTTTCACTCAAACTTTCACAGATATACTTGTTTACGATTTCTACGCCGATCCCAAAATTCGTTATTTCTATTCGTACGGAGCTATAGATAAATTTCTGTGTTAGAATTTTTTTTTTTTTTTTTTAAANGGTGATACATTTCGTAGAATTCGTCGCGAATATCGTGACACAATTTTTATGTTTAGATCGTGTTTAGATCATGTTTTAGGATGACGTTAATTTTATTTCATTGACGACTTTGTTGATTATTGTCTCTTGAATAATATGTTATTATTAATTTAGATGCATACTTTTGCATTTACTTTTCGGGAATCTCTTCCTTGCAAGCATATTTCGTACTTAATAGAATACACTGTAGTTCGTATATTGTTGTTTAAAAGTTCGGAGCACTTTTTCTTTTTCTTTTATTTTATTTTATTTTATTTTATAATAAACTTTTTCGTACGTTTGTCTGAGCAACATGTAAGAACATTATAATTATATAATACTTGAAAAGGTTGTTATTTCTTTCGAAATCTTAATATAGTTTCGAAATCTTAATATAGTTTAAATTTTTGACGGGAAATGAAAATTAAACTTCACTGAAAATTTCAAATTGCGTTCTCTACCAAATTGATAAAACGTTTCGAGACGCCTATCAAAGCAAACTGCAATCTCCCGTTCAAGTTTAACTTCTTTCCCCCAATCGCTTTTTTCGCATTTGAGGTTTCCTCTCTGTTTTCAATTTCCTGTCAGACAGAGACAGGCGTAATGACGTTTCAATCTTTGCCCGATTGAATCCGACGAATTCGAAATGGATTTCCGTGCCACGGGGCCTCATAATCCAGCTGTTTAATCTACTCGCGATGGGGTGATAAATTCGTAATGCAAAAAGGTTCCCACAGGAATTAAATGGATGGGATCGGAGCGGTATATCGAGATTCTTGCGATTAGGAACGCGGAACGATACTGAGATTGAAAGACGGCGGAACGATAACTCGACTACCGTTAAAACAACGCGTGGTTCACGTTATCCTCGCCAGACACCCGACGAATACTGTTATTTCACTGCAATTTGACGAATTAAAAGCGTACTCGGAGCGAAGTTCTCCGCTAAATTTTCTTTCCTTTTAAATTGTTTTTTTACTGACTTCTATTGGATTAGATTCATTTACAATACACGAGGAAAATATTACAGAATATTATCGTTTTTTGTTAATTTTCTGATTTCTGTTTGGGCGGTTAGAAAGAAATAACTGGAAGAGTAAGACTTTTGAAGAAGAAAATTTGCGTGACATCAGTTTGTATAGTTATATATTATAATACATATATTTTTGGAGTATTTAAGAGAGTGATGAATGTAATTAATCCCATACCCGAACTTGTAATATTTAGAAGAAAATAGATTTGTCCATTCTAAGTCTAAGTTTTTAAAGCACACGAAGATAATAAAAAGTAAGACTTTATCATTCGTACCACTTTTCTTATAAATCTTTCAATTACGACAGACAAATCGCTATGTGAATCGCGTAAAATTAATCATAGATGAAGGATGTTCAAAGAATTACAAATTACATAGTACGTGCATCACTCGGAAAAAAAGCCGATAACAACGTTCTTAAATTTTTCAAAGGTTCGATAATTTTTCATCTAATCAGAGTCTCAAGATCATCCATCAAGCAAACGTAAACGCAGACATAAAACATTCAATTATTTGTCTCGTACGAACGATTTCAAATCTAATTTCGTGTAACGTGTGACGTAAAGAGGGTTGAAAAATTGCTAGTCGTTAAATACGATACGTAACATCCTTCCAGGAGTCTGTTCTTCTTTCTTTTTTTTTTTTTTTTTTTTTTTTTGTTTAATTT
>NIPQ01092107.1:977-11373 GCA_002806875.1 Lepidotrigona ventralis hoosana | reverse complement strand
ACATTATACATAATTATTCCACAAAAAGATTAAATATTCTACTATCGATTTTACAAATATAACAGATAGGATCTCAGTATTTTTATTGGTTGCTGTCTATTTTCTTAACAGTTGTAAATATCACCCGTCAATAAAAGTATGTTTGCCGCGTAATATTCGAGAAAAAAGGAAGAGACGGACTCGAGAAGAAAATGATGATTTGTCACGAGAGGATCCTGCGAACGTATAAAAGTATAATTTCAACTTCCTTCGATATCAATAAAAGTATGTTTGCCGCGTAATATTCGAGAAAAAAGGAAGAGACGGACTCGAGAAGAAAATGATGATTTGTCACGAGAGGATCCTGCGAACGTATAAAAGTATAATTTCAACTTCCTTCGATAGGAAATCGCCGTGGGACGTGAAAAAAGGTCAGCTGCAAGAGGACGATATGGATTTTATCTTGCGACGAAAAGTGGGTCACAACGAAAGCGCTTGTGCGCACGCTTCGATTATCGATTGAAACGTTACGTTTCTTTAGTTCGTACGCTGGATCTCATTTATGTGAACGCAGCGGCTGTGGATGTTCGTGGTATGACTTCCTCGCAGTAGGCCAGTGGCTGACATCTCTGGTTGTGGTCCGTGCGCGATCGCGAGATTTTGGGAAAAATGCGGTGAAATTCGATGTGCAGCAACGTGTCTTCGCGAAATCGGCCATTTTGGTAGTGCGTGTTTCACGAAAACGGATAGGATCATCTCTGGCAGCTACCCTCGACGGTTGTGCGTGGAAGTGGTGGCAGCTCGGTGTCGCCCACAGGACACAGCCGTAAAACTGAAAACGATCGTGTTCTTGGGCCAGTGAGAAAACAACCTCAAAACAAAATGGCAGGGAACGTGGGTATGGAACAATTGATTCCGATCGTGAACAAGCTCCAGGATGCGTTTACACAACTTGGGGTGCACATGCAGCTTGATTTGCCACAGATCGCGGTGGTAGGTGGTCAGAGCGCAGGGAAAAGTTCCGTTCTCGAAAATTTTGTCGGAAAGTAAGTATCTCACGTCTTCTGTCATTCTGTCGTTTCTTCGTTCGTGTGAATGCTTTCTAGTGCATTTTGAGAACTAGGAGAATTAGGAGAATTAGGAGAATTAGGAGACTGTTCAAATCTGTTGTATGATTAAAAAGGCGTGGCGAACTACGCCGCATTATAATTTTGACGCTGATCATCAGTTACATTAATTTGACTGTCCCTCTTTTCTATACCCCTTTATGTTAACTATTTTAATCCATCGATCGTGACATCAAAATTAACTATATCTTTATGATTTGAGGCCGCCTACACAGTGACCTGTCAAATGGTTATTTTTTTTCCATTACTGGTGATATTTAACCTTCTGCTAAATTACTTGAACTACGCACGTGTAACGAGGAAAATTATTAATTCAATTGTTCTCGATTTGGACCACTTGGCGTTATATTTTATTACTTAACTTAGTCCTCTATAATTTTTGTTTTTTAGTTTCAATTTACTTGCAATTTCAGCGTATTTCAGATATAAATTCTTTATATTGGTTTTATTAAACAATCAAACAAGGTCAGCGATTGCATTTAATTTGTACAATTAAGAAAAATCATAAATGTTCTTAAAACAGAAAAGTATAATAGCTATAAGATAATTTCTAACACATTTTTCGGTAATTATTTAAATTTCAATATTTAAAAAGAGAAATATTACATTCAAATATAGTATTATATTACATGATAATCATTAGATAAGAATAATATTTTTTTGTTTTCAGAGACTTCTTACCTAGAGGATCTGGTATTGTAACCAGACGACCACTTATCTTACAACTGATTAATAGTACAACTGGTGAGTCATGATAGATAAAATGATTATAACTATAATATATATTATAAATATAAAACAATATTTAATGTTCATTTCATTATAAATTGTTTTGAAGAATTTTTAGAATTATAATACTGCATATACTATATAATTATTTTATTATATATTTATGCATTCTAAATTGTTTATATATTATTTTCTTCTAAGAAATATTAAGTAAAAATTTAATGTAAAATTTAATACCTTGGATTTTTTATAAAATTTAATATTTATCTCTAATTTCGTTGTCCATAAAATTATCACATTTCCTGTAACAATGAACTTTTGATAAGCAGGAAATCACAAATATTATCAGTTATACTATAAAGTCAAACAATTACAAATGTTTTAACAAGATATTATTTCGAAAATTTTACATACTATGGAGAAAATTATATTTTTATTGTAGAATATGCTGAGTTTTTACATTGTAAAGGTAAAAAGTTTGTGGATTTTGATGAAGTACGGAAGGAAATTGAAGGAGAAACAGACAGAGTTACAGGCAGTAATAAGGGCATTTCCAATATACCAATAAATTTAAGAGTATATTCGCCTAATGGTAAATATGATATTTTTAATATTTATATTTATATTGCTCTATGTTAATAACTTTATTAAATTTATTGCTATTAGTTCTAAACTTGACATTGATCGATTTACCTGGCCTCACAAAAGTACCAATTGGAGATCAACCAGTAGATATAGAAGCTCAAATTAAAGGCATGATTTTTCAGTTTATCAAAAGAGAAAATTGTCTCATATTGGCAGTAACTCCAGCAAATACTGATTTGGCAAACAGTGATGCTCTTAAACTTGCTAAAGAAGTAGATCCTCAAGGTACGTGTTTTTAAATATTTGACAAGTATTAACAAATTATTTATGTATGTGTCGTAAATTTTTTAAGGTGTTCGTACAATTGGTGTTATTACAAAATTGGATCTTATGGATGACGGTACTGATGCAAGAGATATTTTGGAAAATAAATTATTACCTCTAAGGCGTGGTTATATAGGTGTTGTTAACAGAAGTCAAAAAGACATAGAAGGCCGAAAAGATATAAAAAATGCTCTAGCAGCAGAAAGAAAATTTTTCTTGAGGTATGGATTAATAAAATAATTGTGTTGATCAATTTTTTTATCAAAATATCTAAGATATTTTTTTCTGTACGTATTAGCCACCCATCTTATCGACACTTGGCAGATAGATTAGGAACACCATATTTGCAACGCGTTTTAAATCAGCAATTAACAAATCATATCAGGGATACTTTACCAGCACTAAGAGATAGATTACAAAAACAATTACTTACATTGGAGAAGGATGTGGAACAGTACAAACATTTCAGACCTGATGATCCTGCCATAAAAACTAAAGCTATGTTGCAGTAAGTATTTTTTTTTTTTCTTGTGTATATTATTATATGTAAATTTATAATTTCTGTGATATTGGTAACTTTTATCATAATAGGAAACGAAATAATTTTAACGAAAGGAATGGTACATTCTGTAACAAATTATGTATTATATTCTGTAATAGAGTCATAAATATCTTATAAACTAATTTACTTTCGCTTTTTTTTAAATACGTTATGGGTGGAGGGTCCTGACATTTTAGAGTTTTTATTCTTATTTTTCAGATCAGTTCAAATGTTTCTGTAGGTATCATATTTTTTTTTTTCATGTGTGCATCATTTGCATGAAAATTATATAACCAACTAAAGAGTGAAAAATAACAAAGATTTTCACTAACATCAAAGATTTTAATGTATTAATGAATCATGTGAATTCATTTGACTTTACTAAATATCATGACTCTCTGCCCATATAATTAATGTTGAAGTTTAGTGCTTGTTTATGCATTGATTGAAAGAAAAACATTTTTAAGGATGATACAACAACTTCAGTCAGATTTTGAAAGGACTATAGAAGGTTCAGGATCTGCACAAATCAATACAATGGAGCTTAGTGGAGGTGCTAAAATAAACAGATTATTCCACGAACGTTTTCCATTTGAAATAGTTAAAATGGAATTTGATGAGAAAGAATTGAGAAGAGAAATTGCCTTTGCAATTAGGAATATTCATGGTAAATGGTTATTTCAATAATAATAGTCTTATCATTGTGATTTTATTATGCATGTGTGAAGATAAATAAGTGCTGTTATGATTTTAAAAATAAGTTATTAACAATAATATAATGTCATAGGTATCAGGGTAGGTTTGTTTACTCCTGATATGGCCTTTGAGGCAATAGTCAAGAAACAAATCAATAGACTCAAAGAACCTAGTCTGAAGTGTGTGGATTTAGTTGTACAGGAACTCAGTAATGTCGTACGCATTTGTACTGACAGGGTGAGTAAAATTATAAGACTTCTGAATTTCTTTTTCCCTAATAACATATTTTTAATGTAATTTTTATTTTATGTTATAGATGTCACGTTATCCTAGATTAAGAGAAGAAACGGAACGTATTATAACTACTTATGTTAGACAACGAGAACAATTGTGTAAAGAACAATTGATACTGCTGGTTGATTGTGAACTTGCTTATATGAATACAAATCACGAAGATTTTATTGGTTTTGCCAAGTAAGTTACCTGCATTTTGTTACATGTCATTGTAGCTATTTAGCAAAGTTAAACGAAATAACATAATACGAGAATTTAATTTCCAACAACCGCACATCTAGCGCTATATGTTGCTCTTACTATATTCATGACTGCAGCTATAAGTCTTATTGTATTTATATCTAAAAAGTTTCATACACGACATTTATATAATAAATTTTTAATACACGACATTTATGTAATAAATTTTTAATACACGACATTTATATAATAAATTTTTAATACACGACATTTATATAATAAATTTTTATAATATTTAAAAAATATAATAACAATTTCTATTAGTTATAAATTACTAGAATAATAAAATAAAACATTTAATATCTGATTGCTGTATATGCTAAATTATTACTTTTGAAAAATTTCAATTTGCAGTAATGAATTCTATTTTGCATGACAAATGTAAATTCAACACACAGTATAGTTCACATAATGACAATATGCTTTACTAATATAAACATATTTTTGAAAATTAGTTTCATTAGTTTCATTATGATTATAATTTAAGCTTTTTTATGAGTTGAAAAAAAAAGTGATAAGAAAAATTCATTAATTAAATATACTGTTAGATATATTAGTTTGCTTGCAAATTTATTTTTTTTTGCAAATTAGAAATTATATATCTTGATTTGTATTTTATTATATATAAAAAACATATCAATATGTATAATACATTTTATACCGTATTTTTCTGAACTAATATGATTCAGAATGTAAAAATTTATATTCGAAAACGTATTTAACATAAAATATTAACCAATATATATTTAATTACATTTATATGACTTTTATAATCAGATTTATACGGTATATTCTATAATCAGTGCATGCTTTGCCAAAATCAGTTTATATTGCAAGCTTTAAACTAGCAAATATTGTTAGTTTATTTTGTTCTTTAAAGCTAAGGCACACATTTTTAGTATCATTAATAAATAGTAGAATTTAATGCTATTTTCTTTACTTCTCGTGTACATCTGTGACACATTGTGTCATATATATTGTCATATCAAATTGTATCTCACTTACATTTTTTCTCTTTGTACTTCTCTGCATACTTATAATAATTTAATTCTCTCTAGGAGATATTTTATTCATTTTTATATTTTACTTATTTAACATTTCAACATTTTAAAAGTTAGTTCTCAAACATATTGCGAAATAGATTCAAAAGAGAAAAAAGTATCAGATATTAATAAAATATTGATATGATTATGATTTTACTTCAATTTTTGTTCCATATTCGATAATAATATTTTGATTTTTAATTTCTTAAATCATGTTATGTGAATTATAGAAAAAATTTATATAGTAGTTTCCTGTTATATAGTTTACAATAATTGATATAGGGAATAAGAATATTGTACTTTTTATAAAATCTTTTATGTCATTAAAAGGCAAGGCATACTTAATATAAGAAACTATCTATGATCAACAATTTGTTGACAATATTTTTCATTTTTTTTTTTATACTAACGAATGTATGTCTTCCCTTGAACTACGTGGCATATACACATTTCCTGACATTTGTTTTCATTCATTGATACTGTATACTTCACAATTAAAGAAATTATTTAATTATATCGGCAGCGCGGCAGCCAGTAGCCATAATGCAAGGTAAGAATTATAAAGTACATTGGAACAAAAATTTACACTACATTTTTCTTCTTTTTCTATTATCACGCTCTTAATTTGTTATGCTTATTTTTCATTTGATTTTCTCTAGTTTTAAGTTTTATAATAAAGAACAAAAATCTTAATAAGCAATATTGAATTTTGTTTCCCATGTAGTAAAAGATTGAAAACTATTTTTCTAGTATATTTTAAAGCCTTTTTCTTTTGAATGAAGTTGAAATTTATAAGTTTTATTCAATATTTTTTTATTAATTTATGACATTTTTATGAAAAGGTTCATACTGTTTATATATACATGTATATGTATACACTATATAGATTGTAAGAATGGCACTTAAAATATAATTTTAAATTATTTATATATTAAAAATGAGAGTGGTTTATGAAAATAAAGAAATTAACTTAACCATCATGAAACATTATATCTCATTATAAATAAATTATTATTAAGTTTTCATCAATTATATTTTTTTATTTAGTTTTATATATTGTAGAATATAGTCATAATTTATTACAATTTTAAGATTTTAATTTTAACATTTTGTATATAATTGCACATTTCAAATGTATAATTAAATAGACCATTCATTGCCACAGTCATTCATGAATACTCCAAATCGTATATATTTCATACAGCAGCATCAGATTTTAGTTCCACCACTTTTCACATGATTTCACAATATATGTAATATTTGCTTCTCTGCAATTTTTCATGTGTTATGATCTGCAAAAATATTACAGTGTTGATTAAGTAGAAATAATATTGTGTGTACTTACATGTTATAAATAATGTTTGATTGCATATTCAAAAATATTTAACTTTAAAGCTGTATGAAAAAGTATGTGCATGGAGTTGTTGTGACTGTATGTTATAATTATATGCAAATTAAAGCAATGTGAAACGTAAAATTAGTTTTTTTTTTTTTTAACACATGAAAATTTTATTGTAGATATAAATTGAGGAGTATATTTTTTATTTATAATTTCCAATCAAATATAATTATAAATTAAAAATATACTAACTATGTAATTATCCTCTCTATATTGTCATTTTGTGATCACATCTCATTTTTTAATATTTTTATATTATAAATACATGTGTTTTGGAAAATTGAATGAAAATTAATATTATTTATAATTAAAATTAAATTTGAACTTACATGAATGTTTGTGTAATTTAATACAAAAGTTATTGCTGAAATTTTTATTCTGTTAAATTTTCTACACAATGAATTAACAGATTTTTATGGCAAGTTGTTACAATAAATTTTATACATGGGTATTCTAAAGTTTTTTTTAAATTGACATTTCATTATAAATTATACCTTATGTTACAGTGCTCAACAATCTTCAGAAAATGCTGTAAAATCTGGTCGTCATACACTAGGCAATCAAGTAATACGCAAAGGATACATGTGTATCCATAATCTTGGCATAATGAAGGGTGGTTCAAGAGATTATTGGTTTGTCTTAACGTCAGAGAGTATTTCTTGGTTCAAAGATGAAGAAGTCAGTATTTTTTAATTATAATATAAATATAATTATAATACATTAATCATATAAATTTTACATTATATTATGATTAATGTTTGTTCAGGAACGTGAGAAGAAGTACATGTTGCCTTTAGATGGATTGAAATTACGCGATTTGGAACAAGGATTCATGTCCCGGCGTCATTTGTTTGCTTTGTTTAATCCAGAAGGCAGAAACGTTTATAAGGATTATAAACAGCTTGAATTGAGCTGTGAGACTCAAGATGATGTTGATTCGTGGAAAGCTTCTTTCCTCAGGGCTGGTGTATATCCCGAAAAATCAACGGAGCAAGCAAATGGTGAAGGAGAGGTATATTTCTCATTATATAATTGTATTGTTTATATTGTTTCATACTTGTATTCAATTAAATATATCATATGTTGAGAAATATTGCAACACATTCAGGGACGCTCGAGTGTTATTCGTCTCATGACTACTTGCATTTATTTTTATATTACAAGATGACAAATTGCATCACAATTTATTCATATAAATCAAAAGCATTATTAAAACGCAGTTGACAAAAGATGACGTATGTCACTCGTGTGTACTATTTATAAACCAACTTTGACAAAAATATATTGGTATATTGTACAACTTTCATTTATAAATTAGTTACTTAATTATTTGTTTTGATCGAAGAAGAGGATTATTTATTAATTATATTGAAATATATTTTGTTATGTTTATTAGAAAAGATTATTTTGGTTTATTTTAGGATATACAGCGGGTGAGTTAGTACGAGAAATGTAATTAAAATATTTTGTTGATGTTATATTTTTAACTGTGTGATGGTGTGATGCATTAGTTTGCTTCTCATGAAATAGATTATTATAAAATTCTTTGGACGTTTGTTAATTACATTATGAAAACATTCATAGTGTGATACTATAAAATATTTCAATTAGATTTTATGATCAATGTTCCATTTTAATAGAGAACAGTATTCATAAATTTTAATTTTATGTGAAATTAAACAATAATTGTATTGCAAAAAATTAATTCTTTGCATTTTCGAAAAACATATCTAATTTAATAGCATTCCTTTTTGTACAAGTATAAATTGCGTAATTTGGATATTTTTTACTTAAAAAAATAATTAAGTTTTAGTATTGCATTTACAATTGTTATTAAATTTTTTTGCTTCTAATTAACTAAAGGAAGGATATGAGGTTCGTACTGTAGAAATTTTATAGCTATACAGAACACACACAACACACACAAATATAAAACATCTTCACTCAACTCTGCTTTTTTAATACGATTACAATTAAAATATATTTACGAGAACATTTTATTCCTTCCTGCTGGTAGCCATTTAAACAAAATCAATAACACTTATTTTAACACTAATTATTGCAATTATATATATATATATATATATATATTATATAGATATATAGATATATATTGTTATTTTTATTTTTATTTTCGTTAATTGTGCGTGTTACATTATCTTAAACATTATTTTGAACTTCAACATTTCAACAAAGAATGCTTGAAATTTACTATTTGCATATTTATAGGGTGGATCAGAAGCTCAGTCATCAATGGATCCTCAGCTTGAACGTCAAGTGGAAACTATTAGAAATCTAGTGGATTCATACATGAAAATTGTTACAAAAACAACTCGTGATTTGGTTCCAAAGACAATTATGCATTTGATTATTAACAATGCAAAGGACTTCATTAATGGAGAGTTATTGGCACATCTATATGCAAGCGGTGATCAGGTAATATGTGAATTTAGTACATTGTAATTTTATAGACACAAATAAATTTTCAATATTATTAGTATTACATATACATTACTTTTAAATGTTGAAAATAATTTTTCTTATTTTACACTTTATCATTGACAATCAAATTTATTGCATAAGTAAAACTTTAAAATGAATACTTGAACGCATATTATAGGCTTCAATGATGGAAGAATCACCGGAAGAAGCACAAAAACGAGAAGAAATGTTACGTATGTATCATGCATGCAAGGAGGCACTTCGTATTATTGGAGATGTTTCGATGGCGACAGTGTCCACTCCAGTACCACCACCTGTGAAAAACGATTGGTTAGCATCTGGCGAAAATCCAAGGTAATAATTATGTTATTATTTTCATTGTCGCTTATGCATTTGATTAATTTGATATCTTTCAATCTTATACTGCCTGCTTTTGCCTCATACACTTGAACACCATTGAAACAGTCTTGGGTAAGAGTTACTACATTTTTTATACTAACTAAAATTTATTAGTCAAACGTCAGTCTGAATTATAAATAGAACAACTTGACTTTTATAATTTGCTTATAGACGTATTTCTGTGCATTGTGGTTTTGATTGAAATATGAAAATATATTACATATTTTTTTATATTTATACTTTCCTATGTTATGTAACAGTAATAAGTATAATGATCATTGTTTATTTTGAAATAAATGTGTTATAGGTTATCACCACCATCTCCTGGTGGACCAAGACGCGGAGTGACACAGCCACCACCTCTTTCTAGCTCTCGAGCTCCGCCTCCGGTTCCCACGGGTGGTCGACCAGCACCGGCTATTCCTAACCGGCCTGGACCTGGTGGACCTCCGCCAGCCCGTTCTACACCTGGCCTACCCCCTCCTCTTATACCATCGTAAGTACTAAAGATTAACGTTATTTTCATCTGATTTAATGGAATTGTACCTTGTGAAGTAGTACAGAGAACATTTAAAAAAAAAAAAAAAAAAAAAAAAAA
>NIPQ01092103.1:0-19246 GCA_002806875.1 Lepidotrigona ventralis hoosana | reverse complement strand
TTTTAACAAAAAAAAAAAAAAAAAAATTCCTATTATGTTTACGATATTTATATTTTGTAACAAAATAATAAAATATTATTGAAATTTCGTTTGCTTTATTTTTTGTAACATATACATTTATTTTTTTTTTTTAATAATGTTTCAAAAAACTGAACCTAAAGCGAAATTTCAAAGCGGTTTTTGTACTAAAAACTCCTTCAAATTATCTAGTTTATTCATAAACGAGTAACTCTACTTTATATTTTCAGCAATAAAAGCAATTGCTTCAGCACCGATATATGTGCTCGAATTATTTTCTTTTCTCTTATTAATACCATCACTCAACAAAGATAAAAAAATTTTCTAACCAAGATCTAAGATTCAAGACAAACGACTTTTGATTAGACACATGTAACAAGAAGTTCAAGGTCTTTCAACGTCCTTGAACNATGTAACAAGAAGTTCAAGGTCTTTCAACGTCCTTGAACTCATGGTAGTTCCTTATATCCCCGTCTAATGTCCACTGTTCACCGTCGGATGTCGAAAACATTGAAATGATGACGAACTTCCGGAAGCTGACTGTGACGCATGCGCAACAATACCATCACCCCCTAGATGCCAGGCGCATCTGCGCATTTTCCAACAGGATTTCTCTCACAGGCGAGGTTCTGTCTGTCCCGGATTGTCGCATTCGTTCCGACGGAACAGGCTGCCGGAAGTGTAAACGGAGAAAATCAACCCCTTTGGTTGTTCACATATCGTAAGTATCTGTTTTCCTTCGTTCCTCCTCCTTTTTTTTATTCTACGATATTTTATTCTATACATTATAGAAATCCTTTTAGTCATCCAACGAACGAGATTCCTTGAATCTCGCCATTTGTTTGCAAAGAAATATGGTTCGTTAGCATTATCATCGTCTTCGTCCTGCTATTTTTTTGCTCTTGATCAAAATTATTAGCTCGCTATAGTACCATAAAATTTTTTCCCATTTTATTCTGTTTGGAAAAATAATAGTAGAATCAATAGATGGATATTTATATCCTTCTCTTTTTCATTTATTCTCTGTTTGTTTGTTTTCTTCTTTTCTTCTTCCGATTGCATTATTGATACTCGACGGTGTTAATTTTCACGTCAGCGTTGATTAGCTTCGTGATTTAATATTTCCTAAGGAAAATTAGGAATCGATTCCTCCCGGCGAAAGACATCGTATTCTGTTGTCCTTTCTTTTCTCTAACCACACTCGATAGTCCTTTGGGGATTTCAAAAAATACGTATGGTCGTTGCTATTGAATCGTAACTATTTGCAACAAAGTAAAATTTCGTATTTTAATATCTTATATTTTTCCAAATATTTTACTGTTTTTACAATATATGATTTGAAATTTTGGATTTTATTAAGACTTGCATGATACTTTTATTATTCATCTTAATGAAAATGAAAATGAAATATAATTTATATTACATTTATATATCTACATTGATTAATTGTTGTTATTAATCGCTCATTTTATTTGTATTTTACGTTTTTATTTATTATAAATCTTATTGTTTACTTATTATCTAATCTTAGTCCTAGTATAGGAATAAATGATTTATGTGCAGTAATATGTTTTGTACATCTGGTACCTTTTTACACATTAACATATAATATGTGTACAAAGTTTTATATTTCATTTTTATGGCTTAAAATTCATTATATATTTATATTATTTTCTCTTATTTATTAATTTATATTATTTTATATCATATTGTTTATAGTTCATATTAAAAATTATATATATTTAATGTAAGTTTCGATGTTTGTCACTTCGACTAATTAATAGTTTATGTGTATTACTAAAATCTCATGTATAGCTCATTCCTTTCAAACGATACGTATCTACATATGCGTTTATAATAATAAAGATTACTAAGATAACGATTGAATTAAAACACGATTCTGTCCTATTCAATGGTGATAGACTCCCTTTTATTCGATTCAATTTTAACCGGCCTCCGCTTTAACCGACCAATGTTTGTCATAAAAACAGATTATGAGTCTTTTATANTATACTTTTTACAGTCACGTTACACTGCTTTTGGAAACATTTTCCATTTCATTTTCTACTTTTTAGAATTTACAGTTGACAACATATATTTTGAGTTATATATATTTCGATAAAAAGAAAATAAGATGTTCTTCATTCTTCTATTTTTATTCTTAATTATTTATTTATAAATTGTATATTTATAACTTATTTATTTATAAAATATTACGAAAAGAAATATAGAATGTACTATAGTTACTATATTTGACTAAAGTTAAATTTGTACAGAATAATTTGTTTAAACCTTTTAAAAATCCAAGATTTTATTTGATTAAAATCCTTTAATCTTTCCCTTTCTATCATGAAATTGGTTTCGATTAGTGGATATTTATATAATATGAATAAAATTTTTGAAGAATAAGAAAGAAATCTCTACATTCTTCAATTTAAAATACGGCTTCTGTTATACTCGTGTGATACGTGGAAAATTGCCGCAACAAAGCAGTATATGGAACATATTTATCTTCACGTCAAATTTCATTTTCACATTGTCGCCAAAATGAAACTGTTTCTTCTATCCAGCTGATTTCTGTTGCTTCGTGTCGTTCCTGTTTAAGAAAACAGTTCTGATTGAACCGTAAAGATTGAGTCAGTAAATTCTACAGTGGAAACTGCTTTCAACAGGTCGTGTAATATTTACTTTATCTTTACCCAAAGAAACTTCGTATTTTCGTTAGTATTGAGTAATATTAGAAAGCATTGCCTCTTTAACTCTATTTAATTACTGAGGTAAATAATTATGCATTATAATATATAAGTATAATAATTATGCATTATAATATATTATGCATTGTAATATAAAGTTACTAAATTTTAAGTCATCGCAAAATTTTTGAGATAATTTTCATTTCAGACACGTTTTATAATGACAGATCTATCTGGACAAAAATTATTTTAATGATTATTTTAAAATTTTCTAATTTTTATTACAATTTATTGAAGAAGATTTTGAATGACCGAAAAAAAATATATATATATTCACACACACACACACACACACGCACACACATCCACAAATTAATTTTATAAAATCGAATAATTGTGTCTGTACGAAATTGCCCGTTCCGAAATTTATTAACAACACATTTTCGCGGTTTTCGTATTAAATACTCTTTCATAAAGTTATATTTTAAAATGTAGCGAAATAATTATTTATATATTATTATATTTTTTATAATATTATCATGTAATTTATATATTATTACATTATTATTATTTTATACATTTTACATTATTATTTTATAAAATTAATATAAATACATTTCTTTAATATATCAACTTTAGAAAAAATTTATTTGTGTAGATATTTTAATTTATTCATACCTAATGTTTTTAGTGATCATTAATATTTTATCTTATAGTATTGTATTAGATGATTGATTTCGTATAATATTTCTTCAATTAACAAAAACAGATAAATTTTTATAAAAATGTGATTATTACTCGTATTTATTGCATCTCTAAGTGTATCAATTAATAAATGTAATAAAATTGTTCATCTTGAATTTCATCTATAAAATTCGTGATTCGCGTATCCAGCTACTTGTGTTTGTAATCATAAAACTCACTGCTTAATTTTCTCAACAGGTTAATTATTAAATATGTACAAAACAGTAAGAAAAGGCGATACCTGCCTGGAGTACAAAATTTTACCGCAAACAGATCATTTCTCCTCGTCTGGATCCCCTCGGACATTGAAAAAATCGGATTCTTCAAGAACATGCTGTATCATCAGAAACGGCATAATCACGTTGATGATTCTGTTTCTCTTGGGCTGCTTGTCATTACCGTTTTTCATGAAGCCAAGTGATCGGCAATTGTTGATCAAGGCGTTATTTAAAACCAATGCATTGACTAGAAACTTCTCGAGGAGTCAGGAGAAAGAAATCGGCGCGAACAGAAGCAAAAGTAAAGTTCTGGTGACGACAACAATGATCCCGTTGACGGAATTCTACAGGAAGCAGGATGTCGAGAACCAGATGACTACGGTATCGGAATTGTTGAATGCAGATGAACAAGAGTCAGAGGAGTTTACTATCACGGGTATGAATTTATTTTTTTACTTTATATCAAACGTATTGGAAAGTTGACAATGTGCCTAGTAGTCATCATATTGTAAGGATTGAATCACAGTAGTAGCAGTGCGCTTTCAGTAGAATATGTAAAACTATTTCACTGAAATAGATCATAAATTAAAACACTAAATAGAGAGATTGATTGATCTAATCTCAATTATTAATCATATACTACTTCAATTGCAAATATTTTTGCATATAAAATGTATATAATGTATCAAATCGTATCATATTATTGCTTATGAAATGTTCGATTTTACAAGCTTATAAAATCATTCAAAATTTAACGAGAATGCTGTTAACAGCAAAAGTTCTTTAAGTACTTGTCGAATACGGATTTAATGTTTGAAGCTAGCCGAACACAATATGATGTTTTGATATAAAAAGATTTTGTATCAAAATAACTTTTGTACTTAAAATCGATTTTATTATAAAATTAAATTAACTAACGAATTAAAAATTGCTCGTACAGTTTCCTGAAAAATAGAGGAACAGAAAACCTGTTATTTATTTGAAAAATTTCGATTAAAAAATACAAATATGAACAATTGAATACAAGATTATTAATAATGATTAATTAAAAATTTTACTTGTAAATATTATAAAATTGTTTTGCTATCGTCAAAATAGTCGAAATTTGATTAATATCATTTAAAGAAAATTATAAACATTGAAAATTATATTAAGGATTTGGTCATTTCATCAATAACAATGTAATAAAATATGCAAAATAGAGCAATAATTATAATATTTATTTATAATATTTATTATATAATTTATTTATAATAAAATTTATTTCGAATCAATTCGTCTAATCATAATACATATATCTACTAAAATCTATAACTATATATACTAATATCTACTTGGCATACCCTCGTCAATTTAAAAGGAATCTAAAATAGAAATAATGTTGAGTTGCAATATTATTAATATTTATTAATAATATTTATTAATTGATATTTAAAATTTCTGATTATAATCCATTCTTGAAATTGTTTGCTTTCTATAATATCTATAGTTAGATTTTATTATAGATAAATATCACAAGTAAACTATGTATATATATTTTGTCGTAGAATTAAATTTTAAAAATATCTTCTTATAAGAAATAAGAAACTATGTTAATACGAGAAACTATATTAACGTAATAAACTATGTTTAGGTAGAATCTAACATACGTAGAACCTAACAGAGGACCTGTGGTATGACCACAACTGTCTTTCTTATTTATGTCTCTCATATTCGTTTTTCATATTTCGTTTCAATAAAGATTTATTTTTTCTGTAATTAACATTTCTGTAGGTAATATTTCTACGTTTATTTCATATATATACACGCGCGCGCACACACGCACGGACACACAAATAACACTACATACGTCCACACAAATAACACAATAATACGTCCACATATATATATATATATATATATATATATATATATATATATATATATATATATATACTGCAATTCAAAAGTATAGGAATACTATTTGTAAAAGATAGTTTATAGTGACAGTATATAGATTTGAATAATTGTTCGATTTAATATTGTTAGGTTACATAGCAACAAATAACATTTAGCAATTATAATAAATAAATTGACACAGATTTCATAAAAATAGTAAATAGTAAATAGTAGATAGTAAGGATAAAAACAAATTTTCTTTTTCTTTCCTGTAATAAAATTTTATGTAAAATAATAAAGAAAAAAATATTCTTATGTGAGAGTTATCAACTTTTTGCACAAACAACATTTATTTTCGAATGGAAATCGATATTTTCTTTTTATATCAAGAAGAGTTAAAAAAATGTTAACAATTTATGACGTTTATAATATTCAAACTTGATTTGCAAATAGAAATTCTATACGCTTTATTTTTTAAATTCGGAAAAATTTTATAAAACTTCCCGAAAGATTATTTTTAATTAATTTTTTTAAAGTTATTTTTAATTAAATTCAATTCTTCAAAATAATTGAAAAAAGAAATAGAAAAATTTAATCCAATTTTTTTCTATATTTTAAAATATTTTCATTTCAATCTTCTTCTCATCGGTGTTTCATTTCATCGAAGTCTAATGAGCGACGAAACATACCTTCAATATCTTTTCCGATGTTGCATTATTTCAAAATTCTTGACTTATACGAAGGAAACAAAAGGTATCCTATAAAGCAAATAATAGTAAAAAGAAATTGTGAAAAAAAGTTATGAGTAGTAATATAATAAATACAGAATGTTACTCTGAAATTATAATACAATCGAATGGAAGACAATTGCATGTGCAAAAATGAATCAAAAAGAAAGTATAGTATTTTCTTTATTTAAGACTTTACAATGAAATCGAGTGTAAATGTTTGTTAAATTGAAATTTAATTAATCGATAAGTTATTTTGTCTGTATAAATAAATGCAAAAGTAAAGTAAAATTTTTCTGTTTAAAGCCTCGTATTGTAGAATTTGAACGTGTTTAATTGATATATTAAAGGTCAACAATACAATCGTTGCATTATCTTTATTTAGTACCTGAAAATGCAACATCTGCACCATTCAGCAATTGTGAAACTAACATTATTAATTTTTCGATTAAAACCGAAAAAGTTATTCTTATTCAGAGAATAAAGTTCTTGAAACGCAACGGTTGTTTTTAACACTTTAAATACCAATGAATAAATAGGATGTCCTAAAATCGATAGTGCAGCCAGAGAAAAAATAAAATTTTTTCGTATAAAGTTTAATTTTTAAGAAAATTAAGTTTGAAAATTTATCGGACATATTTAAATTAAGATATAATTAAATTTATCAGATATAATTTAGCTAATTCTAAATCTGACAGAAAAGAATAATTAATAAAAGCTTATTCTGCATGAGAAAATAAATAAAAAATGTAGGATAAAATTGTTTTAAAAAGGTGCTTGGTTTTCGAGAAAATTGAATTTGAAAATTTATCAAGCACCGAAACATATTCAAAGACTATTTTCTTAAAAATGAAGCTTTAAATGAAAAAATTTTATTCTACATTTTTTACTTACTTTTGCACGTAGAGTAATCTTCTGTTAATAATTCTAATACGTTTAGAATTAATCAAATTTCAGCATGCTTGCTAAATGTTCAAACTCGATTTTTCTCGAAAACAATGCATCTTACAAAAATATTTTATTCTTTGTTTTTGAGTTATTTTTTCACGTAGAATCACTTCTTTTTCGCTTGTACTACTGATATCTTGTATAAATGACTATATTAAGAATAGTAATGCACACGATGACTCAAAAATATAGACGATAACACAAAAATATATTATAACACTTTTTAAATAAAAAGCATAAATATTTCAAGTATTTTCATCTTGCATTAACATTTAAATATTATTAAATTTATTCTAAATGAAAAAATATTATCGAATAATTTTAAAAAAAACAGCTTGAATGTATTAAAAACAAAGTATTTTATAATAAAATTTTATTCGATATTCTTCAAATCGATATTATTCAATACTCTTTTATTATTACAGGTAGAATAACCTTGTCTCAATTATTTTTTCTTGTCTAATTTGGAATCAGCCAAATTCAAGTATACTTGACAAATTTTTAGAGTTGATTTTTTTTCAAAAACGGTACCTTAAATAAAAGAATGTTATTCTACCTTTTCGACTTATATTTCCATACAGAATCACTCACCAATCGTATATATACAATTTCAAGTTTCATATTGTATAATATAACAGTAGACATATTTGCTTTGATTTTTAGTCAAAAGACAACCGACAGATTAATTTTGAAACTTCGTAATAATTTCTTAAAATTTGTTATATGATCTTTTTCACGAAGTTGCAACAGTTTAAAATGTCGACAATTTTTCATCAAGTTACGAATATTTTGATAATATTTATTGATTTATTCGTTTCAATTTGGGTCGGTAAGACTAACTAATTTGACATTTTCCAGGTGCTAATAGTTTATGTTATCTTTTAATCGGCCTCGTAAAAGTTGTTCGAAAGTTTTAATAGGAATCTAGAGTCGCGACGAAAAAGAAATTGAAGCCATGTAATCATCGTTAAGCCCTTTGCGCTTGGTTTCAAATACAGGTTGAGTGAGAAACTTCTATTATGCAAATATTTAAGTGCAACGAGATATTAATAGAGCACCAAAGAATTTACCTCTAATTGTTAACATTTATCTTTTTTATCGCATTCTATATTAAATAATAAAATGTTTGGTGATAAGCTGTTTTATAAAAAATTAAATAGTCATTAATATAATTATAAACATTTTTTAAATATATCGTTCATGATAATTATTGGCCAGCGTTTTCATCGTTTTCCAATAAAATGTTATCAAAAATCGTAAATAAAATACTAAAAAATACATTCATTGTAAAGTGGCATAACGATTTCCAAACTTTTTTTAATAACACGATGAAAAATCTGCTGCTGAAAATTGTTTTTTTTTTTTTTAATCAAATCTAGCAATAAGATGTAGAGACAAGTGTTTGATAAAGCACAAGATTGATCAACTTACTATGATATATATTTTGTACTCATCTGCAATAAAATTAAAAATGACTTGTCTTAATATGTATAGGTGTGTAGTGATTCCAATTAATATTTAAACTATTATATTTTTGTAAGAAACACCCTAAAACATAGTCTGGGCTTATTTTAAAACCTAATGCCTCTACTTTTCAATACTTTGAAATGTTTTTATATCATGTAGCGGGTGGGCGAGTGAAAATACTTTCCTTTCAAAAATTCTATATACTGTTATGGTATGTAAAAACATTAAAAAATTTTTTTGATGATCGAATCTACGGTGGATGTGAAGATTGAAATCTTTATGACTTCTTATGTAAAAATCAGATTTTTATGTAAAATCTGAAATGTATGATTTTTTTTACCATTTCATTGAACTTTGAATATTAGACTTAAATAACAAAAATTCAGGAAATCGTAATTTTATTCGTTATATTCGTGCCTGTTCAATAAATTGATGAAAAAAAAATCATATAGTAAGTTTTCGAGAACTGTTGTAAAAGAGAAACAATTTTTCAATATTTTTATATACTATGATAATTTATAATTTACACTATGATAATTTTCGAGAAGAAAAACGTTTTACTTTGCCATTTGTAATGTAGAAATACCTTAGAATAAAATAAATAATTTATTTTGAAAATAGGTTCAAGCTTTTGAAATAAGCGTAAATTTATTATTGTATTATTTCTTTTTACAAAATTGTAACAGTTTCTAAATGTCCGAATATTAATGAAAATCGCTATAAATACATAACTGTTTCTATTATAGAAATTCTGTAACTTATTTCTCAACGAATGAATTTTCAGTTCTTTTCGGATCATTTCTTAATTCCAATTCAAAAATTCATTTCGATGATCATCTTTTTCAAGTTTTTCAATTACCAATTTAAAGCATCGATTAAATTTAGTTTCTAGTGCTGACAAATATTTTAAAATTTCATTTTCTAGCCGCAATTTATAAAATCGCTATTTTTCCTTTAAAATCTTGAAAATTCTCTTTGATATCATATGTACCATTTTTTCAGGCAATTATTTTATATTTTAAATAAACTCTTTATTTTTCACCATTTTTTTTTCACATATTAAAAATCGACGAATGAAAAAATTCGATGACTTGAATAACTCAATTAATAAAATAATAGTTCATTAAATAAAAACTCTTGTACTAAAAAATTCTATTATCTAGTTTCTCTCTCTTCAATTTGAGAATTTTTTTTGGTGCCGTTTTTTAATTTGAAATTTTGTAACACTTTGCGGATAATTATTCAAACATTAATATCACAATTAATTAGAGAACTCTTTAGAGATGATAGACTTTATATCAAATAATTTGTTCTATACGTACATTTCAGAAATTATATTTTTTATGTCTTAGTTTGCTATTTATTGCTATTAATGTGATTTAAAATTTTTTTGATACATAACAGAAAACAGTTATTCTTGAAATTAATAGAACAATAAGCAATATGTAATTATTTTTCAAATATTTAATTTAGAAAAAATAATTTATGGTTATAATCGTTTGAAAAACGAAAAGTCTTTGTTACTAAGAAAATCTTTAAAAATTTAAAAGGTTATGTTGAACGTGTAAAATTTATTATAATATTTAGAATAAAATCTTCATTACGCAAGCATACCATAAAAATATTTGTTTGTTTATTTTTTTCTTTCTTTTTCACAAAATAACTGTACTGTAATTGTCTTGCGGCATTATTTTCAGTATTCTTTATAGTAACGTAGACTATATAGTTTGAGCGAAAGAAAAAGTCAGACTTTTAACTTTTTCATAATATTTACTTCAAAAATATACATGTATAGATTTTTCTTGAAATATACGTATATAGGATTTTAAAAAAGTGTTGATTTTTGTTGCAATTGTACACTTTTGAATAAAAAACCTCATTAAAAAAGTCTTATAAAAGGAATTCTTTGTAAATTGTGAAATTCTTTGTAAAAGGATCTAGAAGTAGAAAAAGAAGTTTCAAATAAATTTTCTTGCAAAAACTCTACAAGCAGAGTTTAAATGTTCTTTAGAAATTAAAAGTTTTTTCATTTTTTCTTTTTTCTTTTTTTTTTAGCACAAACCGGGAAAAATCACTAAAAGTGGTTTTGCATCAAGCAAAAGACTTCAATCCAGCCATTTTACGAAGAAGAAAAGATAAATATTTTTCAATACTAGTATAATAAAAGCTTTATTACAAATTATCTTTCAATTTTATTCTTTTGCAAAAAAAATGCAGGAAAAAATAATTCAATGTTAGACTTAAAATGACTTGACAAGAAAAGATAAATATTTTTCAATACTAGTATAATAAAAGCTTTATTACAAATTATCTTTCAATTTTATTCTTTTGCAAAAAAAATGCAGGAAAAAATAATTCAATGTTAGACTTAAAATGACTTGACAGTTAATGATTTCGTTCTTCTATTCTCTGCGCTCCTCGTGCTATATTTAGTAATTTTCTACTTTGACGAACATAAAATCTTTACATACATAAAATCTTTTAAATTTCTTAAAATAATTCAATTAACAAAGTTAATGATTTCGTTCTTCTATTCTCTGCGCTCCTCGTGCTATATTTAGTAATTTTCTACTTTGACGAACATAAAATCTTTACATACATAAAATCTTTTAAATTTCTTAAAATAATTCAATTAACAAGGTAATTATTTGGCAAATAAAAGACTAATAGAAAGATTTCTCCGCTTTTGTTCACAGATACCGCAAGTACGCAACGTTCACAAACATCTACGGAATCGTCAATGAAACAAACGTCCACGACATCTCCATTGGCATCTACGTCAATGTGGTCAACGAGTTTGAGAATGTTGACCAGTAGTCCGAGTGATGTGATCAAGACATCGTCGAGTGCACCAACGAAGAAGACAAAGATGCCAAGGGTGACTTTGAAACTTAGAGAGAACGAAACGATACCACAAATGTACATGAAGGCAGGGATAGCATCGTATAAGAAAGGGAACATCACTACGAGCGTGCTGGCACACGGCCTAAGCTTGGAGGGGTTGATCTTCAAAACGCCAGAAGGAACGATAAATCCATGGCCGCAAAAATGGTTCTTCACCGATTCCTCTTCTTCTGATTTCCAATGGAAGGTACAGTCGACTCGGCAAGTAAGTTAGTTAACGAGCAATCGTCTGTGGAAAAATATCGGCTGTTTTATATAACTTCCAACACGATAAAAGTATCGAATACGCTCTAAATTCCTGACCGCAGCATTGCTCGTTTTCCACAGCATGTAATTTCATTATAAAATTATCGACAAATGGAATACAAGAAACAATTTCACTCCTCAGTATCGCTGTAATCGTACATACTAGAATATTATGATTAAACTGATATTTGACCGCTAATACGCATATAAAAAATGAACATAAAAACATTTTTTAATATAATTTTATAATATTGTCTTTTTAATTGCTTGTAAGAAGAGATATCCATTGATTTAATTTTGCACAATGTTTTTCCGTAATCAAATTTTTTATCTCTAATTATTTACTAATAATTATTTTATAACACTTTAGTTTTTAGGATGATTTTAATGAATTTTTGCATACTTCATATATAAAATTTTGGCAATATTCAGATTAAATCAATTCTACTCAATTATTCAAGAGTCGATACTAATGAACATTTATAACAGTTATACTTTTAAGATTCTTACACATTGCCAATGGAGCCAGGTTGATAGAATAAATTTTTCTATTCTATAAAGATCTTGTTGAAATATAAGAGTTGATCATGTTGAAATGTAAGAATACTTTTTCAAAAGATGATATATTTTTGGCTGTAATTAATTGCATTATAAATTATGCGTGTAGTAGTTCATTTTATCGCTCATTTAGTCACACAAACCAACTTGTTGATAAGAATTCATTTTAGAGCAGAAAAGAATCAACGAATATTTCTTGTTACAGAAAAATGAAAAATATTTGCAGCTTTAAACAAACTTAACAAACATTAACAAGACTTTAAACAATTTAAATTTGTTAAATTAGAGTTAATTGTATTTTTATATACCTGAATATTAATGCTAATGAAGGAGTTACGCGAAAAAAGATTTGTAGTAATCGGTCAATAAGAAACTAATCTTTAACTAGATAAACGAATAGCTAATTAATCCAACAATATCATTTATAAACGAATAGTTTTGGTACATAATGTTTGAAATAAATACTTCTGGTTATAAGAATGTTGCATTGTCAAACTAGTTCTCGATTAATTGACGATAAGTTTGATATACAACGATTTTCGATTTTATATCCGCTATAGAAAAATTATAATTTGTTTTTGTAACAAATATTATTATTAAGGCCAGTTAGTTGCATTGTCAAACTAGTTCTCGATTAATTGACGATAAGTTTGATATACAACGATTTTCGATTTTATATCCGCTATAGAAAAATTATAATTTGTTTTTGTAACAAATATTATTATTAAGGCCAGTTAAAGCTGAATTGAATAAAAAAAAGGAGTCCATTGCAAAGCTATTGGTTCAATTATGTTTTTTATTGTAATGTGAGATCAAACGTACGTCAAAATAACATATTGAGCACTGTTTAATTTTATCTTTTTAAATTACCTTCTATTTTTTAATTGTATAACTCAATCCACTCGTTACTAATTTTGTCTATCTGTCTTTGTTATTTTATACTTAATACGAAAGAACCCGAGATACACAATGCGTTAAAAAGTTGTAGGATTTAATAATGACTTTAGATTTTTGTAATAACTCAATCCACTCGTTACTAATTTTGTCTATCTGTCTTTGTTATTTTATACTTAATACGAAAGAACCCGAGATACACAATGCGTTAAAAAGTTGTAGGATTTAATAATGACTTTAGATTTTTGTTATGGATTTTTAAGAATTTTAATCATATTTCTTTGTACGTATACATGCGTATAAAATATCGCTCAACGATATGAATTTCTACGGACATGTTATTTTGCAAATAGTTGAAAACTTTGCTGCTCTGGAATTCACAAGCGTCTAGTGAATAATAGACGATTGCATCGAAAAATGGCTTACATTCTGCCGCTTATTGTTACCTTTCACATTGATTTGAACATTTCCACGTAAATTATAAATTTCCATTTTATTTATTCTTTTTGCATTATATTTTTATTCTTGTTTCGATATGTAAGAATACAAGAAAGAAATTCATAAAAGAATTCAATATCAAGTGGAAGAAAACTTCCAGCAGAATTCCGGATGAAAATAATATGGAATGGAATAGAATGGAGGAACAAAGGATACAAGATACGGCCTTGACCCGCGCTAGAAAATTTAAGGAAGATTTTTATGGGTGGTAAAGATTAATTTGTATTCAGTATAAATATTGATCGCGTTGCAGCAAAGACATCTAAACCGAATGGCATCGGTAGCGATCGATAGTCGAGGCATGTTGGTGAATCTAAAAGCAGACGAGAAATAGCCGGTTCCTTTTATATTTCTTCCACGCTTTCTCAGCTAGACTGCCATTATCTTTCCTCTTTCTGGCGACTAAGCACGGAGAAAGGACCGCGTAATCGTTCCTTTGCAGATAATTTTTCCCGTTCTCATTTTCTCATTCATTCTCAGCGTGGCTGTTATATTTGATCTTCTAATATTTTAGCAACCGCGTACATCTGCTAACCAAGGTACTGTAGACTATTCGAACAAACTCTTTGTTTCATGGCTTTTTAAAAAAGAGATAGGCAACGAGAACAATAACGATATGAAAGTTGTTCATGGAAATTTGCAATAAAGCGCTTGTCTCTTAAAACGATAATTTTCTAACGACGCAACGTAGAAATAATTAGCACCATCGGTATAAATTTTTTCTGGGAACACTGCAGAAAATCAGTTAATTAATGAGGCATTGAAATCACCGATTGATATTTAACGATTTATGATTTTATATTTACAAATAACGTAATTGCGATTAATTGATATATATTCCTTCATTTGAAAATTTGTTCTAACATTAAGGATATTTAATGTCAATTAATTTATATTACTAAATTCTATTTCGTAATATTGAAAAAAAATTTCAACATTCTCTTTTAATATTTTCTCATCATTGTGTCTTCCATCTAAACTTTAAAAGTGAAAATATTGTACTGTTTATAATGTTATGATAAATTGAAAAATCTTTGTACAAAATCCAATAATGCAAAATTTGTTTTTTATCAGAAAATATTCTACGTTTACTAAACTATACAATGTAAACTAAAAAATACAATGTAAAATTTCCTTTTTTAAGAGGGAAATATTACTAATAGCATTAAAAAATGACATTAGTAAGTCTAATATTATTTCTGTAAAAAAAACTGTAAATTCCTAAAAGGCATACTTTTACAAAGTATTGAAAATAAAAATATATTCTATACAAATAATCTAGGAACAAATATTGACACTTACAATGGTTATAAATTTAAGTGAAGAGTAAATTGAGATTTCTTTACAACAAGGAGATTGCATATACAGGATTTTCTGCAAATATAATTTTCTTAGTATTCTTAATCATATTTAGCAATTAAATTAAATTTGATAAATAATTGAAAATTAAGTAAATAAATTTTTCTTTTGAAAAATTTGATGTTTGATGCTATAAATATTCTTCAATTCTTGCTTAATTCCTAATGTGTGAAACTAATGTTTTTGACAAATTAATTGTCCACAGCGGTTAATAAATTTTTTTTCTATCGCATTTCATAAAAAATTGTCATATAAATCGAATTTAAATTATACTATTCTCAATTATAACACTTCCACAAGAATTCTCAGATCGTTTTATACTTAAATAGACTTACCATGACTCGAGATGCAACAGAAGATTGCCTTATGTAACTTTCATAAATTGTACCAAACGTAGTTCTCGCAATGATAACGTATTCCTCTTTATCGCTTCTTCCGGTTCAAATAGCACAGACAACGAAGCAAATCAACTGTTCGCAATATGAAACAGTTCACTTGCTCGACGAGAGATTTCAAAATTGCACGAACCTTGACAATTATATAACGTTTGTTTTTCTCAATAGTTATTGAGGATCTAGACAGCTGAAATGATTTAGCATTCTCTTTTTCTTAATATGTATAATATTTGAAAATATTTTATATAAACAATTTATTTTTATATGTTAGTAATAATAATATTATATAATAATAAATATAAAATATATATTTATTATATATTTGCATACTTTTTGTTTTCGTATGTGATAGATTTAATATCAGTTAAATGACAGATCGATTCACATTTTTTTCATCTACCTCTGATATTTTCTCATTGAGTCATACGCTGATGAATAATATTAAATTTCCGATGAATAATATTAATATTCCGATGAATAATATTAATATTCCGATATATGAGAAATAGATTTTCGTGATTACACATTTACGAGTGGAAGAAGCTGTGAAAAATTAAAGGAGAAAATCTCAAAGGAGAATGGCGTTCAATTCCGCAGATTAAATTAAATTACATTCTACGGGAAATGTGTCTTCTTAAAGGGGAAGTGGACGTTATTTAAATGGCAGATTAGCTTGTTGAGCGTTAAACGATCCTAAAATCGAAATTTCAAACATGTTATCCTCGCCATGAAGATCTTTTTGTCCGAACACACGGAACTAGTGTCCGATTTCAATAAAAATCATATTCGATATCCATTTCATACAGAATTCGAGAGAAGTGTTAAGAAGAATACTTGTACTACATACTAAGGCGAATAACAACCAGAGGAAAATCTAATTTGAATCATGGTCCTGATAGGAGGGAAGTTTGTTAAAATTAGAATATCGAGTACAACGTTTTACAGTGAAAAGCGTAACTGAACCAATCACTATATATTTCGCGTAAATCATTCTTCATTAACATATATAAGAAATAAATATTATAGAAACATTTTGCACAGTTAACTCTAATTTAAACAATTTTTTAAAGTTGTGAACAGTTATGTTTAACAAGAAATATTGATTTATTTTTGTTTCATATGCTATATAAGATTATTGTACGTTAATTTATCATAGACTATAGACAGTCTATAGCATCGAATGAGTGGTATACTGAATCAGTACATGTATGAAGACTTTATAAAACAATTAATTAGGTACAAACAAAAATATATTGTTTTTGAAAAACCTGCTATACAATATTTTAATACAAATCAGAGTACTTAGCTTACAGCAAAAACTATAGCATAGAAAATGAAAAATTGTACCGATATATTTCATATAAATACCGGATGTAAATTCTATTGAGAATTTGTGAAAATTTTAAAAAAAAATTTTAAAATGAAAAATATAGGACTTTTATAAATGCTTATCGATCCTTGAATAATTGTATGAAGAAAACTGTAAAACAATATAAAATTTATTCTGATTATCTGAAATCTTGTATAAAGTATGCAGTATAACAAAAGGGTTATAAAGTAAGTATTATTAAGTGAGTTGAAAAATTTTATTGCAAAAATTTTATGCAAAACGAATCAATACTTCTTGTTAAAGATAATTAAGTGAATAATTGCGATATTAAAAAATTAAAAATCTTAATATAAATGACGATACGAACAGATCTGTAGTTAGTAATTTATTTAAATTTTTATGAATTTTCATTTTAAACGAATAGACTACCATATTCACTACTATCTTTTTTTTTTAGCTGTAGAGAATGCATATGAGTTTATTAATCGAAATTTTCTCTTCGACAACTTTTTAGACATAGAAAGTTTATTGGAAATTCACCGATTTAACAGACACAATGCAGAAAATCATTATCATATGAATTATTAGTTAACTGGGTCAAAATTTCCGATATTGAGTTTTTTGTGTCATTGTGACTACGTGAAATGACCAAGTTAAACGAATATCGTTCGCAACACGTGTGTCCGAACGTAGCATAATCTTGTTTAATTAATTGTAATATTGCTGCTAATTTTGATCTACAAATTATCGATCATATTCCCGAAATATAATTCCTCTTATCTTACACAAATCTATAGCACATATCTCATATCTGATATAAGGAAATTGAAGAGTAATTAAATATTTCCACTTGTTTAGTTCAAGTTTCATACATTCCATTTTTAATTACTAATAATATCATTCAATTTCTCATTAATATTTTGGTTAAAAGAAAATAATAAAAAAGTTAAAAAATGAAGCATTTTTCAATCTTTCGATTTTGGAACTGAATTTAATACAAATGATAATTTATAATATCATTCATAGTAAATTTTTAAATTGAATTAGTATATGGAATTAGTTTGTGAGATATAAGAGATTAAAAAATTCTATATCCATTAATACGTCAGTTCGTACGTTTCGATGACTTTTACGTTAGTCAAATAATTAAAAAAATTATTCCTGGTTGTTTTACTACTAACAATTTAGATTTTCAAAATTCATAGTGGCAGGCTATTGAGATTTATCAATTTTTTTAAATACATACTATACCATTTTCATGCGCACAATTATGGAATTATTATTTGAATTTTATTTCTTTTATGTTTGGTCTCAAAATGGGAAAAATAAAGTATTTGATAAAAAAATAAAGTAATAATAATGAATTTAAAAATGAAGTAATAATAATGAATTTTGCAAATTTAAGTTCAAATTCGTTGTTAGCAACCAACAAAACTCCCGGAAATATTTTTTTAAATTATCTGAACGATATACAAATTCATCAAGATGTGTACGGATGCTTTTTTAACTTTATGTCTTCGAAACTAACTATAGATTTAATTTAAGAACTTGTAGTAATTAATGTTTTGTCGTAAGCCATAGTAATTTAATAGCATGCTACATTTGATAGTATACTATATTTGATAATAAAAACAGTTTCAAGATCGAGGGATCAAAAACAGGTAAATTTGTGAATCATTTTTTCATGCAGAAAAAATTTACCTTTTTAGTACAGATAAAATCTATTAATTGCTTTCAGTTATTTTAATGTTTCTTTGTTATATACGTTTGACTAGCTTAATGCTATTACGCAATGTGCAATTCTTACAAACTAATCACATTTTTTTTAAATCGACATTAAAATCACGCGGACTAAAGAAAAAATTGCATTCCGTTATTCCACAGGGGTTAAACCAGATGCCAATAAGAATTTACATAGTTCTAGCAGTATTCGCAGCTATGGCAAGCATCAGTATTTCTTTACTACTGTACGTGCAGCGAAAGGCCATAAGACGCCAACGTCAGTGCATTGAGGAAGCAGGAGTGGAAGGTCATGAGGAAGACAAATCAATCTTGCTGGGTGTCCAGGAAACTGAGGAGAAAGAGTAATCGTGATTCTATCACTGGAGAGTTATGTAGCTTGTAAGACCCGCATATTTTTACAACACGTACTTATGTCAGTTTAAATTTAGGTAACTCGCGTGAAAACACTGAACAAATCATCATTGAGATATTGGCAGTACCGGCTAATATTTTCTCAATTCGTTTAATCAAGTGCTGATTACTGCGTTTTAAGGAATTGACCGATTAAATAATTATCATTCTCTTGTCTTGTTTTCTTCATTGTTTTGCTTACTTTGCGTGCCCAATTCTTCAGAGGAGAATTAAC
>NIPQ01092102.1:0-18331 GCA_002806875.1 Lepidotrigona ventralis hoosana | reverse complement strand
GATGTCGTTGGCGTAGCTGTCGCGCGCGAACAGAGACCTGCGAGAGCCGAACATGAACAGCCTGCAAGGCATTAAAGGCATCGAGATCGATTCGTGTTGACCGGGATCGGTTCTCTCGGGATGGGGATCGAAGCCCGGCGACGTCAGCTCCGACTGGAAGCAGGCCAGCGGAGTTGCGTCCGCCCTGTAGGATGCTGCATTGCACGCTGAATACCAATTCCCCGAAAAGTCGTGCGACCATCCGACGTGATTCGGCGGCACGATCGCGCTGTAAGGCGGTGGATCGTCGTTGTCGTCGTCGTTGTTCCTCTCAACGTCGTCGTCGACCACGATCGCCGATTGCGTGACAGATCCGTTCGTCGAAGTCCTGCAAGTAGCGGTTGCGTCGACATCGGGCTCCGATGGTTCCTCCTGATGCAGCAGCTTCGACGAGGGCAACATGGTCCGATGGATTCTCGAGCAGTGTCTTTGCTGTAGATTGATTTTAAGTTGGAGCGTTATTCTACGCGCTCATTTTCTGAACAAAGTGAATTGAATCATTGGTGGCGAATCTGAAAGCAAGTGTTAAGATGATTTTTACACGTTGTCGCGTTCGTTGAATTTAGAGTATAATACGAGTATTATACTATAGATATTTAATGGGTAATAATTAATAAATTTATTAGATAATAACTAAATATTGGATAATAATTAAAATCTATTAAATATTTAATAGAGAGTAATTAAACTCGGCACTGGTTGCCGAANGTCGTTCGCAATCCGACGAGAAACAACAGCGAAATCTTTGCGATCCAATGAAAATTTCTTTCTATAATACGACGAGGGAAAGAATCCCAAGTCCGTCGCTTCATTTGTGACCCAGGATGATACACCATTTCAGTGTGATACATTAGTATGATACACATTTATTTGGATGAAATTAATGTTTTGCGTAGTTGCATAACTTCCGCGGTCTAGATGTAAATATTGACACTATCTCACCGAGACACATTTACCTATATTGACAAGCGATTATTAACGTAGTTGCATAAACTGTTTTTATAACTCTTTAAGTCAGTTTCTAGAAGTCGCTTTTTTTATAACTCTTAAAATCAATTTCTAGAAGTCGCTCGGAGAAAAAGATTCAATTATTTTTATTACCAATTCACTCCGCAGTCACTGCTTATGTAATTGTCTATATAATTTGTGATCTATAATTTGTAAATAGTAGTAGCCTATAGCCTGTAAAATTAATAGTAATCCACGAGCGGCCTGGCAATATACACTATACTCTCTAGAGGTTAGTCTCGTTATCAAGTACCGCGAATGGAAATTATCAAAAACTTCGTTCCGTTCGACAACGTCACAACCAGGAAAGAATTTCTCGGAAAGTGTAACATTGTTTATATATGTAGGAGAGACGCTTTCCGATAAACAGAAATAAAACTTGACCGAAGATTGATTCGGCTCGAGGATTAACATGTTCCGTGCCACGTGTACCACCGATGGTACACGCTAGCATATTTATTTAACGCGCTGAGAACATATATTTTACAACAAGTTCAAGACTGTAGAATATATTTTCACCGAAAGAATGAGGCATTATAAAAAATGCAGTATCGAACAAAGCACGTAAGTTTGTTTAATTGTTATATGTACAATAATTAATAATTGCTTATAACTTTTTGTTTTGCTACTTCAGTATCCAATTTTTTTACATTTTGTAAACAAATTTTTCACACTTGTTCTCCAGCAAAGACAAAAGAAAAAGACAAGGAAACAAATGAAAAAAAACAAAAAATTGTTATCTCCGTATATTTACCTCTCCCCTCTTTTGTTAAATATTTTATTTCCCTCGTTTTCTACTCAACAAATTCGAACACGGCAGNTAATAATTGCTTATAACTTTTTGTTTTGCTACTTCAGTATCCAATTTTTTTACATTTTGTAAACAAATTTTTCACACTTGTTCTCCAGCAAAGACAAAAGAAAAAGACAAGGAAACAAATGAAAAAAAAACAAAAAATTGTTATCTCCGTATATTTACCTATTCCCTCTTTTGTTAAATATTTTATTTCCCTCGTTTTCTACTCAACAAATTCGAACACGGCAAGTTCATTTTACTAATCGAAAAGGTTAAAACTGATTGCGGCGCCACGTGTACCACTGATGGTACACGATGTGATAACTATTTTACACAAGCTTAATTACTTATGGATTGATGGTGTAATGAAAATATTGTGTGGTAATATATCAATATTTAGTCAAAACATCAAGCGGCTTGAATGAAAAGTGTTAATTCAATTAAAAATCCACGAAATTCCAAAAGTCAAACTTACGTTCGTTCGTGACCACCCAGAGAGCACAAGAAGCGGAACCATGAAGGATATAATGTGGTTTCCATATTTTCACAGGGGTAACGACCTCATGACAAGGTGTGATGCGAAATAACGAAATCGGTTTCGAACGTACGCGTACCGTTATTGGAACTCGGAATTGGCGAACAAGCGGCACGGCGTCCGAGGCGATTTCTCAGTTGCACTGCGATCGCGCGCGATAGCCTGCACACTCGAGCAGGTTACGTGCACGAGAAGAGAAGGGAAAACGCAGTCGGCGAGATCGTCGGTCATAAAGTCGGTGGGTTACTACTGCGCGATCTACGACGCGACGAGGCTTACGAGACTTCCGCGTGAAGCGGTTCGCTCGCGGGCAACTCTCGAGCGACTCCGGCGTGTTACGCGCACTGGAGATGCATTTCTCGCGTTCGCCACCGATCGGACGCTTCTCCTCATCGCGCTCAGTGGCTACTTACTGATACGTGGCCGAGTCACGGAAGCTGCGGCTCGAGGAATCCGGCAACGCGTGCGAACGCGTTATGCAACAATTTTATGTAATCCGTTACAAAATGAAGCTAAAATCTTACGAGCCTCGACCGGTTTCCGCTCGATCGATCGGTGAAAAATCTCATCGTGGCTGCTGGTGTTTTGCGCCAATCAGAACCGAGAGACTTTCTGGCTCGCTTCGCAATCGTCATTTTTCCTTCGACTATCGAGTCGTTCATGCACTCGTAGATATCGATATTAACACGTTAAGTGCCGTGTTGATCACCGGCGAAGCAAATTTAGTACACATGTATTAAAAATTGAAAAAACTTTAAGATTACAGGATAGTAGCTGAATGTTGCTTTTATTGATATAATATTTATTTATTGAAACAGTATACAGTACAATAATGCAATAATAATTCTAATGGGTTTCATTGAAACAGTTTAGGCAAGAATGTGGAACGTCGTTAACTTTCTTAGCCTAATATTTCTTTTCAGCAGTGTTGCATTTTCTTCGTGACAATTTCTACACAATTTTCTGACTTTCTGGGATGCTGGATGTAATCGTGCTGTGATTTTGCGTTTTGGAAAAGTAAACAAAGTACGCCAGAAATCAACGAATTGTTGCAAGTAAGTAGCGAAACGGTCGTGCATAAATGAATGCATACTTCTGCATAAACGTGAGGTCTATCTTTCATTTCATGTTTGAGGAAAAATCATGCATTCATAGATTAGGGGGAAATCTTGCCGTCCGATCTCTCGGGACGAGAGCCAAAAATACCTAGGAAGCTCTTCACGAATTTCAGTCTCGTAGTCACGGACCGTGCAATCCCATCGAAGCGCGACACCTAATCAAACCTATTCCACACCTAAATCACGTCTAGAAGGAACGACCTACACGTTTCCTCTCCGAAACCCAGGCAATTCGAGCTGCCGGTTAGGTCTGGAGACCGCGATAACGGTTGGCGTCGTCGTTGCGAAAGCGACTCGGTCGTCGCATCGCCCCGGTTCGTCGGCGAAGTCCCGTTAGAGTAGTCTCTGCCTCATCCAGGGAACCTCATCCAGGGGGGTTGGTCTTTGTACCTCTGGAAATCGTAAGATTGGTATCGCGTTTCTCCCTCTGATATTGCGTCTCACCAGCCGTCGTCGTCGTCGTCGTCGTCGTCGTCTTTTATTTCAAGGGAAATTAACGACGACCGGGCGAGTAATTGTCGGCTGTTAAACCGCCGCGGAACGTAATTACGCGAGAACAAAGCGACGTAGCAGGAGTAAATACGGAAACGCGGCAGCGAGGAAAACGAATTTGTCACGACGGTTTTCGGGACGAGTGCTACGAATTGGGTAGAGGCGACGAAACTTCTTCTTCTTCTTCTTCTTCTTCTTCTTCTTCTTCTTCTTCTTCTTCATCGGTCGGAGCTAGCGAGTTTCCCAGGTTCCCGTGGTTCGGTGCTGTCGATGATAGGCGCGCGATAACGAGCACAATGGACGTTGCATAATTTTAATTGAACGCTTTGTCCGGTCCCCGTCTCCTTGCCCAGCCCGGAGACCGGTAACGGGATTACGTGTCAGGAATGATTTTAGTCGAACGTCCGTCGCATCCTCCTCGCACCGGTTCGATTTTATAATGAGTTCGATCGCGGTCGCTCCCCTTTTGTCCACGGCCAACGAGGAAATCCGGTGCATTCGAAGAATTTCATTAGGAGTCGGGAGTCGCGCCGCGGAACTTTCAGACACCTTCCTACTTCAACCGGGCTTTACTTCCCGCCATTGACAGTTATTAACCGATACTGTCTTCCCTCTACGTTCTTTTGTTCAGCTGAACGGATTGTTTGTACTATTGAACATTTCATATGAACATTTCATATGAACGATGATAAAGGACAGTTTTTGAAAATAGACTATGTGCAAACACTGCTCAGGAATTAAAATTAACATTCAAATCGATCAATCGTGTTATGGTAATTAATTTTTCACGTGGTAATTTCCCGCGAGTTCACTTTTCTTGCTCTTGTTTCCCATTCGAGTCTCCCTTGAAGGAATACACGCACGCGTCTCTGTTATTTAATTTTCTCCATTTTATTTCCTCGATTCGACCTACAAAGAGCGCGTTCTCCTCCACTACTGTGAGAATTTTTACTCCGCGAAAGACAAGTTAAGACCGCAACTGCACTGAACAAACTGCATTTCTTTAGACAGTTTAAACGTTTGCACTCGGAGCGGCAACCCGATAACGGTTTCTATTTGGAAGCGTAGCGTTACGCGCGATGCTGTTCATTGCGTAACAATGACGATTCGAAACTGCATCTTCCGTGCTTTCAAAGCGTAATTCAATTCGTAATGTAACGTCTGGCTTTCACCGACGTCTGANATAATTCCCCCCCCCCCTCCCCCACCCTCTCCGTGAGAGAGACGGTATCTTAACGCCGCGAAACTCGGCTGTCAGATAATACCTGTTATTAATTTGCAAGGACGGTAATGCGACTTCTGCGTTGAATAGGGTCGCGCGTTTCGCGCAACTAAAGACGTTGCTTAATTAAATTAGCAGTTACAGCTAATGCCGACGTAAGAGAGAATCTCTCTCCCTTTTCACTCGTTCGAAAAGCATCATCGAAACGGTGCGCCGTGTCACCTTGCCGCGATGTAGAAATTTCTCTCCGCGACTTGTGACATCTTATATTTCAACTAAACGAATTACGCTCGTCCCTACCTTCCTCGTGGATTCTCTCTCCTCTCCTTTGGGAATATGCTGCGACGATTTTCAGCAACGTGCAGCAATTATCGCGTTGTTATTATTTAAGCCCTCGACGCTCGAGTTTCTTTCCAAGCGTGTAAATGCACAGACGTTCATCTACGAAGCTCGACTGTTTTAATACAATATCTGCATGAATGGTTACACCATATATTCCACCAGCACAAACGACATCGTACACTTCAATGAAATCGGCCTCGTACGAACTACACGTTTCTGCTAGCGAGCTATTATTACAAGATACTACCACCAATGGAAACAGAACGCAGATCTTCCGGTTCAAAGTAGACAGCGAACGATAACGAAGAAGCAGCGTTGCAAAAGCATAGGTACTTAATCGCGAAAATTTAGCTCGTACGTCGCAACCAACCGAATCGAATTCCCCCATACGTGCGTACGTACGTGCTCGTATTAGTCATTAACATTCGCGGAAAGGTGGAACCGACTGCTACACAACGTTGCACGCACTCTCAAGAAAACCCTGTGTACATTAGCGCGTGGTAAATTAACCGGCGAGCAATTACTCCTTCTCCGCTGGATATGACGAAACGGATGGTAGGTACACGGTCCCGAAAGTCCTGGTGATCGCGCGATGCACTTATTTCGGGGGAATTAACGAGCGTGGGTGGACGGAAGGGTCGGAGGGCGCGCGAGGAAGACGAGAGGGGAGAGAGGACGCGCGGAGAACACGCGGGGAGCGAGGGACGGGGGCCGTGTGCAATTTAATCGTCGTGAATTAAGCGCCAGAGGACGTAATTACGCGTAGAACAAAGCACTGGCCCCGCGGTCCGAGCGGCCAAGTAAATACGGAAATATAATGGTACAAATTTGTCGCGAGTGCACGACGCTGCATCCGTTATCGGCTCGAACCATTGCGAGGGGGCCCGTTTTCCACCTACACACTACAGGTGGGGCTCGCGAATGCAATTTAAAAGTCCATTTGTTTCTGGATAACGTCAGGAAACGCCGACGCCGACGGTACACGCGTTTCGTCCGAAAAATATTGTACCGTGAAAATGGCCGCGCGACGCGTAATGGTAACGCGCGGCTTCCGCGAACGATGAGTTAAAAATGGAGGCGGCGAGTGGGGGAGTGGGGAGAAAGGACGCGGATAAATTTCCCGATAGCCAGGTTGCCAAGGACTTTTTGTTTGCCGATTCTCGCGAGAGGACAGAGTATATTTGCGTTTCGAAACGTCTCGCGCGGCGATTGCAGAGAAGTTTCTTAAAAGTGGAAATCGAACGGTGTGCAAATGTTTCAATATAGTCTTTAACACAAAATTGAAGTAAGAAACCTCTGTAATGATGAACGTATCGGTGATTTCACAAAAGAAAAAAAAGAAAAAAGAACCAGGCATATATCGTTTCAACCTTGCATATCAATTTACGAGCATCCTGTCCCCGCAGACCGTAACCATCTTCGTTCACCTTGTCCCAATTGTATTACTCGTTGATCGAAGGAATCTAGTTCTTGGAAACAGCTCTCGTTCCTCGCCCGCGGCACGCACATTCAAATTAATTCCTCTATACGTCACACCGTCGTTTACGGTTCATCACCGACAGTCGACGGCGATCTTATTAAGCCTTGGCCAATCTTATTAAGCGGCTCGTTTTTTGCGAGTGTTTCGTGTTATTCACGGCGTGACCGTGACTCGTGCGATTCATTCTTCGTCCATTTATTTCACGCCTTTAATTTCCCAGAAGAGTTACTGATCGACCGGATTATCCTCGTCGAGGTTGATTTCCTACGCCTATCTACGGGTGATAGTGACTCGCGGGCGAAGCTTAAATGGTCCTCGTATTTTCCAACTTGTCGCAAAGTCCATCGATTAATTAATCGATTATACGTTACATCATGCGGTTCGGTAGCGGTTCGGTCAACGCCGTGTGTTTTCAATGTTCACGGCCACGGCAGCGAACTTTTGCGCAACGTTCCGTTTAAGAAATCGTGTCGAAAGCTTACAGAGTTACAAATACCGCGCGGCTCCAGTTATTCGAAACACGTTTGGTAAACGGTACTTCGTTTCGAAACTTCGTAACAACTTCGATTCTGACACGCCGCCGAGGAACGACGGCGAATACGGACGAGACACGCGAAATTTACGCGAATCGCGTTTCAACTGACTGAAATCTGGATTACGTATTTTCAGTGAGTTTCGAACGTAACTTTTGCTTGAATAACGATAAACAGACATGTCTGTAATTATTTGTTGCAACAAGATAACCGTCCATTTATAGAAGATATTATTTCCCTACGTCGACGTGTGTTATCGCGTTGCGCAAGCTATTTAGTCAAAACACGGGACAATCGTGTTATTTCGTATTACGTCCATCGCGCTGTTAGATGTTCTGCATTTTGTCCAGGCGGACGACACTCATTCGTCTCGTTTCCTGTAGCTGGAGTATAATATATACATGTTTGACGAGCACATTAAAAATTTCCTGTGGCCGTGTGCCGTAAATTTGCACAGCGAAATACACGACCGGCGGAAGGTAAAGTTCCGTGGAAAACAAGGTTTATTTAGTCAAGGACGAGCAGGTTAGGATGGGGAAGGACAAAGGAGCCACGAGGTTAGCAATATAATTTATTTGCCGCGCTTGTGAAGAACAAGGGAACACTAGGGTGGCTGCCGCAGCGTTAGAGCGAACGAGGATAAACGAGTGTCATAATTAAGAACGTTCCGGGGGAAAAGCTCGCGTTCACGACACTTTGAGCGTTCTCGCCGCTTTATCGTCGCTTCAAGTGTCGCGGAATGTTGCGTGTGCGCGTGCTGCAGAGACGTGTGTGCACGCGTCTGCCATCTCGCTCGCTTCAGGAAATTCCACGGCGTGAATTTAGTGTCGGTGCCCTTCGACAGCTTGGCTGAGAACACTTCCCGCCGCGACCCGGCGCTCGTGTGCCCGGCGTATTTAGGTTACACGGGGTGTTCCACAAAGTAATCGGGCAACGAGAAACTCGTGGCGAAAGTAAGATGGCCATTAACGCTTTCGCGTTGAACCCTCGTCTAATGAACACCCGAGTGCTCCCGTGGCGAGATTTGAACGCGCTGCTGCCGCCGTTTAAATGCTCGCAGCGTACGCTGCCGGCGCAGGCATGCGCGTGACGCGTTGCTTTTACGCGTCGAGTGCTGTTGAACACGTTGAGCAAGTTAGAGCCGGTAAAGAAGAAGCGACTCGGCGAATTCTCGAGAAGTCGAGAACGTCCGATCAGGCTTCAAAATCGTCGGAAATTCAGATATTCTTTCTGATATATAACGTAGGGAGCACAAATTGTATTCTCAATTAAAACCCAAGACGATCTGGTCACAAAACAATTCACAACGTCGTTTCAACCTTTTTTTTTCTTTTTTTTTTACGTGGAGGAAATCTTCATAAGACACCTGAGTCTTTTAAGGGAAGACCCAGGTAGTGTCGGATTTTTACCGATTAAAACCTCCACGATGGCCGTCCTCCGCACGTTGGGAGAGCTCCGGGACCTTTTTATACACACCTGGACAATGTATTTTTTTTCGCCCGAAGCCTGGACTCTCAGATTAAGAGTCTGATGCTCTACCAACTGAGCTATCCTCACCTACAACGTCGTTTCAACCGTGATAATTCCGCCGAAATTTTGAAATATAGAACCACATATATGTTTATACACACACATATTAATTTCGCAATAGAATAAATCATCGCCAAGAAAACAGAAGGAAGATTTTATCGGCTTATTACCCTAATGACATTCAGTTGTCGGGATGTTTATCGTGTTCGGTATCAAGAGATCATATAAACTCGGAGATTGTTTTGTCTATCTTATATCTGCGGTTGCACACTACGTTATGTTTAATGCATGAATTAACGTAGGAAGAGGCGCACGGAATACAAACGGTCCTCGTTAAGAAGCCACCAACAATCAAAAGAGTTTTGCGACGCGCACTGCGCCATCGAGTCATTAATTCGATTCGAATGATGCGCGATAATATCTCATTGCTGAACGGCCGTCAGCTTTTAATCGCCAGATGTGCTATTCAGTATAAATGTGACGGAACTATGGCTGTGAGTAATTACAGATCAGACTACTAAATATTACACAGACTACTGAATTTATGATTAAAGCACAAACTTACCAACAAATTTACTGTCTAAAAATATTTTAAGTCTCTTGTAATAAAATTGTCTCCATTTCACATCGTTTCAATTCTAAATTTACACAACTGTAATTGTCAGGATAGAGAAAGAACTATCGTTCAAAGCATTTACGTTCGTGTGCTATGTACCATGTATGTAAAAGAAGCAATTGAATGGTAACCTTCTGATGCATTCGAACCAACACCTGTCCATGATTTTCTTGCTACAAAGAAAAACAGCCATTTTTATCCCCTGTTCGAACTATGACGTACATCAAACGAAGAAACTAACAGTTGAAGGACTTCCGACGAACAACGCCATTAATTAAAGCCAACTCCACTAAAAGAGACTGCACTCAAGGAATCATCTAGGAAGCACCGACATCAAATCAAAAGCGGAAACGATTGGTAATTCGCGCTCGCGTGGCCGCTTCGACCAACTTTCGAGATCGAAGATCTCGAGTGCGCTTGTGCGCGCGAATTTTCGCGGAGTCGTGAACAAANGCGTTTTTTTTTTTTTTTTTTTTCTTGCTCGCTGAAGCGAGGTTTGATTCGACCGCGATGACATCGTTGACACGACATCACGCTAATCCTTTTTTTTTCCTGCCGCGTTTGTGGTGAGTCAGCGACCGTCACGCTTGGTGCACGCTGCGTACGCTTCACCCTCCCCTTCCCCTCCAAAAAATAAGGGCAAAACAAGCAGAAACGTGGGAGAAAAAAAAATAGAAACTCACGCGGAAATAAGGGAAACAGGAAAGGAGGGAAAAAAGAAAAACGTGGAAAATCGGAGAACAGACCGCGCGTACGATTTGATACAATGGTCCTCGCGGAGTTGTTCGCGACCAAGACGCACGATGCACAACAAAACGACAATTCGAATTTCCATCGTGTTCGCCGGCCAGCCGCGCATTTTTTACAGAAACGCGCCCCGTCGCCCAGTTGGCGCCGAAACCATTGATTAAAGTCCGGCGCCGACCCATTTTTCCCCGCTTCTCTGCCCCTTTCTCTCGGCTCCTATATATTTCTCCACCCTCATGCTTCCATCCCTCTCTCTCTCTCTCTCTCTCTCTCTCTGTTTCCCCGGTTCTCGCTATACCTTGTCCTTATCGATGCTCTTACTCCTTCTATTTTTGCTTTCGTGCACGACGCGTACGCGCCAACTTTTTGGCACGGAGACGTGACCACGTTAGTACCGCCCCGATTGAGAATCACCGACACCACTTGGCTCCGACTGATCTATAAACCTGCGATGTCCCTGCAAAGTATCGCCAGCTAGTCTGCCGTGCGTGTTTCGCGTATATCGCTGGCGATAAAGCACGTTGGTGGACGATATTACAGTTTGAACCCTTTTCGCTCATCGTCCGTTACTCGTTTCAGATGACTGATGAAAAGCGAAGACTTTCATATGTTATCAATATGTATTTTTTTCGTTTGGATTAGATTGGCCAAAAAGTGATTGCGCCTTCTCCTAATAGATGGAATATATATATGTATACCTTAAAATGTAACTTCATTTACCCTGTAATTTAAGACTTCATCATTTGTGTGGTGTTGATTTCAAAATGGGAAATGACAGAGAAAAATCAAATCATTTTCGTCATATTTCGCTGTGTTACCTCTAAAAGGGGAAAAAACTCTTTGCAAGCTCATAAAAAATTATCCGACATATACAGCAAAGAAGCCTTCAAACTATGATAGTGTTAGAATTGATTTGCTAAATTTTACTATTGACGAGGATATCGAATCGTTCTTGGGACTATTCTTTTTTGAACGCTTCTTCGAATCACGAAGTTTCCTGAAAAATGGCAAAAGACAATCGAACGAGATGATCTAATTAAGTTTCTCATGAAAAATTCGTCTTTTATTTGCACATACACACACACACACACAAACACAGTTACCTTTTGACCTTAACTTAACTTAAACCTAACCAAAATAGATTCCAGTTGTATTTGGTTGAAGATCAAAATAATTGGAAACGGCAAGCTGATCTGCCGGTAGAAAATGCGCGGTATTGAAAATTTTGGGGTCTCCAGAGATTCTTGGAACCTTAGAGTCCTTTGGGCCCTTGTATGTCTTTCCTTTCCAAGAAATCTCCGGAATTCCTGAGGTCCTCGGCAGACTTAGATCCCCGGTGTCCTTGGCATTTCAGCAACCTTGACGTTTCGGAGATCTTGAGGTTGCCAAGCGACGACGATTCAGACCACAGGACTTCCAGAATCTTTAAAACACTTAAAACCTTTCAAAGCTTTTGGATTCTCGTTCGTTCGGAATATCCAAACGACGTTTCAATGGCTGCAAAACACAACACGAAATAGAAATAGACTTCGACTTCAGGAGATATTTTATCCAGCAATCGCTAGAGTTAACCATCCCATCAATCAGAGTTGAGAGACTTGCGTTTCAACAGCCAAAGACGTACAAAGCGAAGCTGTAACGCTGCTGTACACTTCGTTTTCCACGCGGATGGTTTTATTTAAACTGTAGTTTCGTTTAATACCGTTTCAACGGTGAAATATTGGTGCAAGAATAAGGCACAATAGGACGATACATTTTCAGAATGGTATCGATTCCGAATTTGTACCGCTACATTTAACAAGCACCAGCGAACCGAAGATGCATTGCACAGTGATGTATAGCATGCTTGATAAACAGTCTATTGAAGTTGCTGTTTCTGAAAATACCCGCGTTATTCAGTACTTTCCTTTTTCTTTCTTTTTTTTTATGATTTAACCGACCACGACCTCTGTCGCACCCTCTCGCGAGAATCCAGTTCAGAATTTTAAAGGAAAATTTCCCTGTCGAGTTGATCTAACGCGATTTGATTTGAAGCTTCGGCGAGGCTGTAAAATATAATAGATAAAACATCGTCGGAGGAAACGAAATCGTTCGGAATATTCGCGATCGAGCGACATTTGATTTACCGCGCGGTTCCAAGCGTCGTCGGAATTTGTCGTCGATTTGCGAGATCGCGCAGCCGGACTGATAAAGGCTTGAGCCGCGGTGAACCGATAAGATCGTTTCCGATGTCGTCCGCTGCATTATCATACGCTCGTGTTGCACGTTTATCGAGCGGGACAGCGACCGGGCCACCGAGATTTATTGCGATCGGCCCGCCGTGAAATATTAGCAAAACGAAACCTATTAGTACGCGTACGCGCGCGACCACCTTCCGCGTCACGCGCGGTGTGGTATTATTTTTCGTTAAAATAATAACGGGCCAGCGCGCGCGGAATTCTGTAACTTAAAAACGCGCGAAACGCGGGGCAGAAAATTTATCCCGCCTGCGAAACGAAAATACGACACGTAAACGCGGTAATATAATATTATCGAAAACACGGAGCGTGTGTTTACGTGATTTATTCGATAACGAAGTCCGAAATCGAAATTTATATTACGCCACGGGGAGGGGGGAGGAGGGGGGGAGAGCTCCGATTGCAATTGATTAACGTATCACGTGCATCGTGCACGCTATCCATTACACAGCTTGCTCGCTTCTGCTTGATACTCACCACAATGACTGACCCGCGAGCACCTGCCTATCGTTTACCGGTGACGTCTCGCCAAATTACCACCGAATCGGCTCTGACTATTTCGAAAAAATTCGTTGGCCAGAAAACTTTGGATAACTGGACCCATAACTGGATCCTTTAATTCAATAACGATAAGTCGCCTTGTGATAAGGTGCCCTACTTAAAGTCGAACTCCACACAGCCTTCTGTAACGTGTAATCTTCTTTAAGTTTATAATCGAACGTTTCGAAATAGCTAGTTCACGTGCAGTACAGGCTACAAAAGTGTAATTTCGAAAAACTTCACTTCACTTTTTGGGCGAAATTCTCCAGTTCAGCGTCTTGATTTATGTTTGGTTAAAAAGCACAGAACATCGAAAGTGGAGCCTAAATTAGAAATTTAAAACCAGAACTTTCCACATTCGCCTAGAGAAGAAGTGAAAAAAAAAAAAGAAAGGAAAAAAGGAAAAAGCAGAATTTAGAGACAGAAATTATATTTCTTTCGTCTTTTTCCCTACTTTCGATACGCGATAATTTTTATTCGCGATTTGTATCAATCAAAGAGTCTCGCGATTCCGCGCCGATGGCGCGCTCGTCACGCGAGCGCAAGCAATTAACGGATTTAAATGGGGAAGGCTCGGCCGGGCGGAACTCGCGCCCGTTGTTTTGCGTTACGATTTGTTTGAAATTGCGAATTCGATCCCCGCGGATCCACACGCACGCTGTCGCGACCGTAAAACGAGATAATTAATGAACGTGATGAAACGGTAACGCCGGTGGATCCGGCTCGCCGATATCCCGCGGAATATTTCGAATATTCGCGGCCGACTATCTTGCAATCAAGATATCCGATACGATTGCAGGCGCAACCGGGTGAGAAACGGTTACGTTTTCCGACGTAATCGCGTCGGAAGTCGATTAATCATCCCAGGCAATATTCGCTTGTTAAAATTTGTACAATCGTCTCACGATGAAACGGTTACGTTTCTCGAACGATCTATGTACTGTTAGCGTATTTCCGTATTTCCGTTGGACAGTGTTAGGTTTATTCTCTTTAATATTTACTAGATTAGATCTTGGATTACAGTAATACCCACATAAGCGTCCGCATTTTTCACCATTTTTGATTATTTTCCATTTAGATCGCATGAGATGTATATATACGCTATTGTGATTAATAGTTTTGTTTCCAAAGTATGTCTTCTAATTTTCGTAAACAGTGCAGAAACTATAATTATCAAGGAAAGTACCTAGAGGTTAAGAACAGCAACAAATTTAATGTTTTAAGTTGTATTATTTCAACGATGTCAAAGGTTAATTTAGAGGTTAATAGTAAATAATAAAAGGTTAATAATAATAGGTTAATAATAAAAATAATAATAGGTTAATAATAAAAGATTTTGTTCCAAATATTTTTAGTATTATTGTTTATTTACTGAATAATAATAAATAATATTAAATAATGATACCGATTAAGAGATTTTTTTTTTTTGTTACGAAGCTAAATACATTAGATATCCAGTTTCTCTTTGATAATACTATATCATCAGTCGGTACTTTTTAGACCAATACTCTCAAGACCAAGTGGCGAAAATTCGTAAATGATGCGATTCGAACGAAATTCAAAATCGAGGCATCGAGAGCATCGATCATCGACCGAATTGTACATCCACGTTATAAAAGGAAGGTGGTGCGGCGCGTTATGTGAGAAGGTCGTGCGCGAGGAATGAGAAAGTACTCGTGAGACATTGCGGCCGCTGGCGCGGCCTTAAATCCGCGAGTACAGGAAAAGGTCGCGCGTTAAAGGCGCTCTCGATCGGATAGTGTAGGTAACGATCGTATTTCGCCACCATAACGAAACGTCACATACACACGAGCACCGGCTAAGGAGCGGAAGGGGCGGCGATATCGCTGGCTTTTATTATTGGCGCAATAAAACGTCCGTAACCGAGCAATAATTTAACGCTGTTCAACTGGGGAACCTTCGGCGCCGCGCGAACCTGTACGCCTCGAGTCGACGAGCTGCCAATAAGCCAGCCTGTGAATCCTTTCGGCTCGCGTAACGCGAGCTGCACGGTGGTGGCTTTTTACGAGCTGCCCTGGAAACGATTTAAGATCGAACGACGCGAACGTGAGCTTGGAGCGCGATGCGTTTCACTCGTGAAAACCTCTGGTGCTGGTGGAGGGAGCAGGTTCAGCGAAACGGCGACGGCAGCCGTTGAGTTACGCCGTTAAGAGTAGCTGAAGGTTTTCCTCGAACCGGAAGTTTCGAATGGAATAATTTATAATTGGAAGGCCGAAGTTCAAAAACTATTAGCGGATGAAAGTTATCGCGTATCGATTTCCAATGTTAGCAGTACAACATCGCTAACGTTGCGTTAATCGACGAGAAGCTTTTACAACTAGAGTTCTGTGTTGTCTTACAGTGTTTCAGATACGAAGAATTCCACGCGACTGAAAATCATCAAACGTTGAATTTAATTTCTTCTTCTTTCTTGTACGATTTCGTAAACACTCGTAGAGTTACTCCGAGGATTGGTTGCGGAGAGTGAGGAAACCTCATTGCTCGGTGTTGTTATACTACGACGAATGATGCACAACGATGCACTTACTCGTAACTGGCTGTCGAGTTCGACTTTTGAGTATTCAGTAGTGCGTGTAAACTCACAACACTTGTGAACCGAAAGTGAAATTTTCTACAATTAAATTACTAACTTCAGGAAGAACTTTGGAGAGATACAGATTGAAAGGTATAACGATTCTTGAAGATTCTAACGTATCTTGACGACGTTGATTACTCGATGAAAATTCTACCGTTCCTTTACGGCGTGAAAACTATATCGTTTCTGATCTATGTGAAAACTATACTATTTTGTCCGCCGCCTGTTTTTGTTCAATCTAGCTAATCAAATTCAAAAGATGAGCCGATTAATTGCTCTATTGTAGATCATCTAAAAACGGTGAAATTAAAGCATCGATCAAACGATCAATGCCAACCGTTTCTAGATGACAACGAACATAAAGCGACCGTCCTGATCTACACGATGCTTCTGAGCCCTGATCACATTAAATAGAAACATTCAAAAGAATGTCTACCGGAAATATAAACTAAACCATGATTCAAAGCGCAAGAATGTTGAATATTCTTGCACTAACACTTGAAATTTCTTCCTGTGCGATCTAAGTTACCTTTATTACTATATTACCCTACGTTATCACAGCTTGTTTTAATCGCCCAAGTTTTAAAACAAGAGTATGGTTGTGTGTATGCATATATGTGTGTGTGATACAAAGATATAAATTTATACAATATTTATACAAAGATATAAATTTTGAGAGTAAGATTTCGGGTAAAGAGCATAGATCTCGAGAGAGTAGCGTATTGTGAGTGTGCAAGTGTAGTGAGAGCTTACTATCTTTTTGGTCACCGCTGGTATTCGGACTTGTTCAATTTTTGCTTCACTCCTAAATCAACAAACATTATACTTTTATCTTTAGACCACTTGGTTAAACTTGTGTTGTTTTTACCTAGTTATTTTACCAGAGCCACGTGTCTTGAACTTCCGAAAAATGACTGATCGGTTCGTGGTCGGTTCAGAGGGACCGAAAGTCGCCGCGATTTTGTTCCGTCGGAGTCGTGAAAGGACGTGCTCGTAAGTTTTTCTGGGACGACGGCGGTGAAAATCGATCCGCGACGACGGACGCCTGAATAACCGCGGACGACGTATTGTCGAACGTTGGAAGAATACGAGAATTGTCGTTAGTCCGTCGGTAACACGGTTGAATTGTGCGCCGGAGAGATCGGGAATAGATATCAGGTCGGACGTTCGGTGTAACGAGGTTTTCTGTTATCGAGTTTGAGGTACCGCCATACTGCCTCTCGGAGAGGCAGACAGTCGGTGAAAAACGTCGGTGAATACCGGTCGCGATGCATTTCCGTGAAACCGTGGCGGTGGGAGGGACAGAGTCACTCCGGGATCCTTTTCTTCTCTCTCCACCACGATTCTTCTCTCTCCTTCGAGTTTTCCTTTCTTCTTGTAGCAATTGGTATTTTGGTTATTATTTGCGAAACTCTCGACCGGGCCGAGTTCTATCGCATTTAGGCGAAGAACGGAAAGAATACACGACTGGACAAAAGCGGAGCGATTCCAACGACGATTCTACTTGATCTTCTTGCCGTGTACAAAAACGCAACAATACCCGCAAATAGTCAGAAATAAGAATTCGACGAACGTTCGCGCCCTCCGAGAAATTCTCCGCTACGTTCTCGAAGCTACGGAACATACTTCGATGAGATAATTAATAAATCTGAGATGTGTTAAAAAATATATATAAAAATTATAACAATTTATACACTTGTGCAATTCGACGTTTATTCAAAAGATAGCTCTTATTCGATCTAGGGATTTCGCAGGTTCTACGGCCTGCCGACTTTCTTTACAGATATATTGTCAGTCTTGTTCTAGAACTGTCCGATCGATTAATTGCGAGATCGATTTTACCAAACGGGCGACAAACGCTCGGTCGCAAAGACTCGGTCGTAAAGAGGCACGAGCACGCACCGAGGCAAACACGTCGCCGTGGTATAATGAATGCGAGTGGAAATCGAAACGGAAGAGACGAAGCGTAGCGGTAAAACGATTTTTTGCCCGGCCGCCGAGAGGAAAAATCGTCTTTGCACGTTTTTCCGCGGGGAGATCGGAGTTCGCGCTGGCTGGCGAACCACTCTCGCGCGATATGGTCGACGGACCGGCGTTTTTGCCGCTCCTTTTTCCGATAATTAATGTTCGTCGGTGCAGGCCGGAGGAACGTGGATGGAGGACAAATGCGAAAGAGGAGGCGAGGCCAGATTAATGATAGTTTTACTTGCAGCCATTGTAAGAACGATGGATTTGACGCTATCACGCGGGTGCTAAGGATTCCAGCTGCGGAAAGAAGCGAAATTTATTAGTCGAACGTATCCCGCCTGAAATCCAAGATTTCATATAATCACCTTCGCCGCGACCGAATTCCAACCGAGCAGTTTTACTCGTCGTTTCCTTTTCTTCTCTTTTTTGAACGTGATGTTTCTTGCGCGATCAACCATTCCGATACAATCTCGATCGTTTTACCACAGAATAAAAACAAAAAAAAAAAAAAAAAAAAAAAAAAAAATATGAA
>NIPQ01092101.1:0-18046 GCA_002806875.1 Lepidotrigona ventralis hoosana | reverse complement strand
AAAATTTTTTTCAACGTATTAATAAAACGCATTAAATATAAATTAAAAATTTGATTATGAAAAACTAAATGTTTTATTATATTACTAGTATTCAAACCAGATTTTAATAAAAAAGTTTAGAAAAGATATCCAAATATTTAAGAAATAATTAATTTGCTGAATATTTAAATTGCAATTAATTGTACATATACATATTGCGGATAGTTGATAGGAGTTTAGAAAGTATTAATGTAAATTTATATTTTTAACTTCTTTATCCAAATATTTAAGAAATAATTAATTTGCTGAATATTTAAATTGCAATTAATTGTACATATACATATTGCGGATAGTTGATAGGAGTTTAGAAAGTATTAATGTAAATTTATATTTTTAACTTCTAACAATAATATATTTTAAAACATATTGTCAATGGGTGGATAGACATTATAACATATAAACTATATTTTAAAATATAAGATAAGAATGTTTTCTTTTCTGCTTTTAGCAGTTGTATTTCTGCAATCCCATGTCAATCTAATGATAATTTGAAGAAGATTTTTTTCTGGCATGTAATGAGAATTAGGGAGAAATGGGATTTCAGAATTAACAATTTCCAACTTAAGTCTTATTTTTTAGAAAATGTATGGCCATGTTCTACTATATACACTGATATTTGTGTACAACAACACAGAATGATTCCAAGTATTTGTGCAAATGTCAATGCATTGTAGAATCCACTTAAATATTATAATATAATAAGCTCATTAAATGCAATAAAATAATATTTTATGAATCAAATCTAATACAAATACAAATCTTATTTCAACTTTATAAATTTATGAATTTATAACATAATACATATTTAATATTTTAATTAATAAACAAATAAATATTGTTGTTTATAAAAAATCGTAAATTTTCACATGGATGGATTCTCCAATGATTCCATTTGAAAAGTAATTTTTTAAATAATGATTAATAACAAATAAATTTTAATAAATGTTAAAAATAAATAACAAATACGTTTATAGTTACGCTCAACTCTCGCAGTTCAATTTCATATCTTACTTATTTTATCTATTTAATCTAATTGTGCAGTTTTTTTTTAATAATAATCTAAATTTAACTATAGAACGCATGCGATGTACGTGTACAATAAAAAAACAGCAATATTATAGAATATCGCAACATATGCTTAGGGATAGGGCCATTACAATTGTTGTATGAATGTATTGACTCGTATTTGAATTATTTTTATGTTTTTTTTAGATTTTATACTTTTATGAAATTGCGAATCTAACAAGTGATCGCCTGCTAAACAATACTTCCCTGTATTTGCTTTTTCTTTAGGCTATTTTAGCCCTTTCTAACGACATTAAAATTTATAAAATTTCACCGCAATGCTTCTGTAATTAAATTCAGTAATGAGTTTTACTTAATTTCTAAACTATATTATTGTTCAATATTATACGCATATGGTCGTTTTCTAAATAAACAAGATAACACACCAAATTATAAAGCCTATTATTATAAAACACTTGAATAGAATAGACCTTTTTTCTAAAGTGCCTTTTAATCATAAATTATGACATTTAAAATTCTGACCATGGTAACGCTTTAAACTTTAAGAGTAAAATAAATAAAATTGATTCTAAATAATGAATTTTTTCATAATTGCTATTGTATTATATACATTTATATAGGCACTTTCTACAAGTAATTGGAGATCTTTAAAATGCAATGAAAATTAAATTTTTAACAACTTTTTTAGTATTACAATTCGTTTCTATATACGTGCTAAAAATATGTCTTTTTTTATAAATCAACAAAGAAATTTGAATAACTAATTGATAAATAGAATATACTTATACATGTAGCTATAAGCACACATAGTTTTATTTTTTGAAATGGTTATGATAAAATTCTCATATCTTAACAATAAAAATTGTGTATCATGATTAATATAAAGTGCAATTAGTAATCTAAACAGCATTTGTTTTGTTCTTCATTCATTATACATTTATTGCTCTAAATAGATTTGTAAATTGATAGATTAATTGCACAGAGTGTGATACTTATTCCGAAAATTACTTTAATGTATTTTAATAACATTACAACTTTTAATTGTGATAAAGGAAATGAAATCTCACAATGTAATAATAAATTTTCATGCAGTAAAATTTTCATGGAAAAATAAAAAATATCCAGCAAACGAAGTTCACAATATTACAACTAATTTTCTCAAATTAATATTGTACATATAAATCAAAATCTATATAAAAATGCACTGCTAAAATTTAAAGAGAAATAATTGGTAATTGAATTACTTATAATGCTCATTTAATGACAAGCTTCAATAATTCGTAATCTAACCCCCTGTAATCTATCCCTCATCATTTATATATCTGTAAATAAAATTTTTTAATAGATGGCCACCATGATCTGCTACTTATTGCTATTAGATTATTACACCGTGATTTTGTTTTGCTCAAATAATACTGATTTAAAATTAATATCAAGCTAATGTAATCTCAAATGTCGGTATTTAAAATGAAATTTTCTAGTATAATACACATTTGGTAGTATCAGACGCATAAAATTTGCTGTTCTAGAGAAGTATTTAACTTCAGTTTAACTTATCAATTTTTTAAATTTATTAATTATGTATATCTTGTTCATGGTTTTTAAGGCACCCGATATACGTGACAAAACTTAACACATGAATGTGCAACTTATTGCTCAAAAGAGATTGCCTTATCATTGCAACTTAAAAATCATGAACGGGCGCGAGTTTTTTTTTAAATTTCTGACTTAATATTCTTTTTTTCCTAGTAAATGCAAATGTGATTGTTATATCAAAAGAAATATTATATAAAACGTTTCTAAAAGTAAAGAAACAATATCTACATTTTACAATCGATTTAATCTATAAAGTGTAAAAAATAAATAGCAGTGCTTAATTAATAACAAGGTACACAATAACACAAATAAAATAACTCATAGCAATTAATATTGCCAACTATAAAAGTTCACTAATATTCCATACAAATAAAACTAGAAGCATTAAGGTAAAATGTTTATATAATATTTTTTTCAAAAACAATAAATATTTTTCTCAAAAATTGACTAGTATTTGACGTGATCTTTGATCTAATTTGATAATTAGAATATTTCTGTACGTTTATGCAAATATATGAATGTTGAACAGTGACCTATTTTTCTCTGTGATTTATTTGGCAATAATTAATAACTTACTTCGATCTTACGGAGTTGTCGATGTTAAAAATGTTGGATCAACTGCAGCAACTTTTGCAGTTAAAAATGCATGCATACAGAACAATAAATTCTGCAATTGAGAGCATTCCAATTCCTGCAAAAGAAAGGAACATAAAAGAAATAAAATTTACATATATATAGTTTTTATTTGTAACAAATAAATACCTTCGTCTCAATAGCAATACTATCCGATTCTTGAAAGTGTAATTTCAGTCTACTTTTTCCATCGTCGCTAGATCCTCTTAATTGCGAAAACTTATAACGCCATACAGTTTCTCCAATATCTTCATAAGAAAGTGTAAAACCTTGAGTCCATTCTAAAGTTAGTCCTGCACTTCTTCCATTAAAAGTAACAGGAAATGTTTTACTCTGTAAGAGAGTGTTCATGATAGTAAAATATTTCATAAATAATTTCTGATGTAATAAACAAATATTTATTACTAACTTTTAAATGTGTAACAGCTGAACACACTGCAGTATGCCATGCTGCTTCAACTCTTAATAGTTCCTGTCTAGTTTCAACGCTTAAATATCGCGGAGGTTTACCCGGACTTTGTGCTAAAAAGCAGTGCTGTCTTTCATCTACATTTTCAGACTCTCGCATTACACGAAACATTGTTTGATATACTTTAAAAGTCAATGCACATCGTGACCAATCTCCTATGTTGCACTGTAAACAAATCATAGTATTTAATCATATATTATACATTGTTTATGTATATGTCAACTATTAATATTTACAGGGGGTGTTTCAAATAATAACAAATCAGGTCCTTTTAGTGCTAGAAACCTTGGTCTATAACTCTGCCATGGCTGATTACTATTGCTTACTGCTTCGTTGACCCAGCCCATATATTCTATACGTTCACCAACTCCGAAATTGCGATTATATAATTTCATCTAGAAAATAATTATGCATATCACGAAAGATTATATAAATATGATAATAATATATAAATTTACTTGGAATACTGTTTCTTACCTGTAAATGCGTTAAACCTGTAATGTTGTCAGTAATATATTTTAACCATTGACTTAGAATGGCACTATCATCACAGTGTATTACACCAGTACGTGCACCATTTAATCCTCTTACTTCAAACGCATTTCTTCTTAATTTATCTGTTCCAAAGATATATCTTGTAACATAAGCCATCATCAATGGAACTGGAATTACATAAGATTTTCAGTTTTCTTTCAACTTCTAAACAACTAAAGAAGAAAAATGATAAAAGAAATTATTTAAACCTGTTATAACATCTATCCATTTTTTATATTGCATTGATGTAGCAGATGCATTTGAACTTTGTCTACTATGACCACATCTAGGACTACCACTTTGTCTGTTAGGTGATAACCACTCATCTTCTGAACTCCCATTTGCAACATTATCTAATTTCTCTTCTTTTTCTAAAAATCATATTAATGTTCTAAACGAAATTTAAAAGAAAATATTTTATACTATAAAATATTCAGTAAATCAAATTTACCATTTTTCTGTAGAAATGGCTTTGCTGCGCGATAATGTTTTACTGTTAAAACTACAATGTCACCTGCATTTCTTAAAATATTGACAGCATCATCATGATTACATGCAGTTATATATTCTCCATTTACTATAAAAAAATAAAATTATTGTTCTAAATTCTAATAACAATTATTAATAATTTAAATGCAGGCTTCACTTTAATAGGTGAATGATATTAATAGGCTAACATGAAAGCATGATTTCAAAGAAAGAAACCAATATTGACAGGTTTGACACAAATAGAACGGGCATTCAGAACTATTTATACACACAAAAGCAATTCTCATTTATGAAAGATCTTTTCATAAAGGAATATCAAAGTTCGTATTATTCAAATATACATTTAAGGAAATCTTATTTAAAAATTCAGATAAGAAAAGATTTATTAAATTAAAAATTTTCGAATAATTGATATTTTTATGATTACCGAATTTACTTATTACCTTTAATTATTGCATCTCCTACAAATAATTGGCCGCATTCATCAGCTGCTTGGCCTTTATAAATTCTAGATATAAGTACAGGAAGTTTATGCTCTGCTCCTCCCTTTATGCTTAATCCTAATCCTCCAACTTTTTGTCTAGTAATTTGCACCATTCTCTCTTTAGCATCTAACGGTGGTTTATTGTGATTCGCTGCCTGCTGAAAATCAGTATCGTTTTTTTATAAACTATATAAGTAAGATGGTAATGATGTAAAACATTGATATTAAACTTTACCTCTAAATCTTCTCTTTGGAGCTTTAAAACTTCCATAGACAGATGTAAACGCATTGGAACTGGTTTACTTTTCCCATCACTAACACTTACCATTCCACTCCTCACCTTTTTTGAAGAAAATTAAGATTAAAATTGGGATTAAAATTTTACTTCACTCTTAAATTACTTTATTAATTTTAAATTAATTTATCTTCAACTATATACGTATATATGTGTGTGAAAAGAATTGTATATTAAATTATGTATATATAGCAATTGTGTATATACTAAATATATCAAATTAAATTACATTAAACCATATAAACATATAAAAAGTCAATTATAAAAAGTTAGTTAATTATATATTTTAAAAATAGCAGAATATTAAAGTCCATCATTGATAAATTTAAAAAATGAAGTACAATCTTTATTTTGAATTACAAATGCTTCTGTATATTGATTAATTAACTGTATTACTACATTGCTCTGTATATATGTATCTAATTGAGGATATATTCTCAAATAATTCGTTTCTCCATTTACAATTTTTTATTTTCCAATCCTTTTTGACATGCCTTGATGTATTTAGATAATTATTTAGACAATTGAAATAAAAAAAAAAGAATGTAAACGTTTTATTTTCTTTAATATCGTACTATCCTTCTAATATAATAAATAACTTTCAAACTTAATACATAATTTTCCCTGTCTCATTATGTTTATTTCATCATTTCAAGATAATGTTAATCTGAAAATCGACAATAAAAAATTCGTCTAGAAAGTAAGTATACTGCACACTACACATGTTTGGATTTCAATAAAATAACAAGTAAACAGCAAAGAATGTTTAAAAGTATTGCTCACCTTCAACTTCTGATCAATCTTCTCCTCGATCGGAGTACTCATTTTTGTTGCGTTGATTCTCATTATATTAATATAATTATGCAGCTGATACACACAAGTCCCCGTATTGCAAAACGCAAATTTCCGGGGTTAACGAAATTTTATGAATCGTTAATATTATAAGTAACATGTTAGCCTCGGACGAATCGTTCGACGCAACTACGGCAAGTACTCGAACAATGAAAAACCAATATCATATTCTTATTATTCTTATTGGGAAAGTACACCAAAGTACTCGCGAATGATATGTAATGAAGGACACGCGATATCTCAAAACGAGGCAAATTCATCGAGAATCGTGATTTTTCAGATCATACACCATCGTAACGTTTTAAAATGTTTGGCGTGAAGTAAAAATCCCGTAAACCGGGACGCAGAAAAATTGGAGTGGGCTAAAAGTAGCTAAAAGCCCGCGGCTGAAGCGCATCGATTTATATAGCGCGACGCGCATCGATGATACCTCGTTTGTTTCGAATCGCGGGAAAATACGAAAAATAAAATAACATTCAATGTACAAATAAATGTTACAAATACTATTAGAAATTCTATTACAAATAATATAAAATATTATTTAATAACATTTATATAAAGAAATATTATTTTATATATTATATTATATTATATATTATTTTATATAAACAAATATTACGTTTTCCGATCATTTTGCATTATCGAAGTTTATTATTTCATTTTTCAATTGTATCGCAATTGCGCAAAAAAATATTTACTGTACAATACAATATTATTATACAATATTATACAATATATATTATCGTACAATACAATTCATAAAATTATTGTATAATACAATTCATTGAATTTCACTTTTTTCAGGAGTTCGAAATAAATGTACATTACATTACGGCATAAATGAACCAATAACAATGAAAAATGATCGATAATTTAATAATTATTATAATTTCGTAAGTTATACATCCAATTAATCTCTGATTTTAAAACATAAAGCCTTTACTTTTACTTTAATTCTGAATTCATTTTTTCAAACAATATTTTAACATCATACAGAATGGGAAGATAAAGATACTTATCTTCAAATTATAAAAACTCAAAAATTTATAAAAACATTGAAAATTTTGTTTTAACTATCTAATGATTTTGGAGATATAAATGATTTTGCAGTCTTCGCTTTACAATAATCCCTTAAAACTTGCTTGTTTCTACTTTACTTTATTAAACTTTGAATATCAGAATTAACTGAGATTAGGATTTCTTAAATATTTGTCAATTAACTCTAATGTTCATAATTCAAGAAAATATTGAAAGGAAATCGTACAGCAAATTTTAAGGAAATGTTATAAAGATCTCAATCTTCGAGACCAAGATAGATCTGGAAAAAATTTTTTTAATGTTTTTACAGATATTTGAATTTTTATAATTCTTGAAGAAAACGTATGCTTACTCTCTTACCCGCTACGCAATGTAAAATTATTTTTGAAAGAAATAAATTCAGGCCTTACGCTTTAAAATGAAACTAAGTGAAATATTATAGAATTTTTACAAAGTTGTAACAGATTTAAATTATCGACAACTTTTAATTTTTATTAGTTCAATTATTCTCTTCATTGTATATAACATAGCATAATAATACACAATTATTATATCGAAAAGTACTTGAAGGAAATACAGAATACAGATTTCTTTGCTATTTGCCGTACAATTGATATTTTATTTATAAATGCATTATTAAACAAAAACATGATTTTATTAACAATGAATAAAAAAATAAATCTATACTTTTTTATAAATTATATTTTTTTTATAAGTAATTTTATATAATTAAGTTTATCAATTTATAATTTACATTCATTTGTTTGAATAAAAAAACATGATTTTATAACATTATTATAATACCAAAATTTTTATTTCCTTTACATGATTTTCATATTTTACTATAAGAAAAAATGTGCGATAAATAGGTTTAATCAAAAAGTGTCATTGGTAAAATTATACATCAAATAATGTAGAGATATCTTTCTTAGAGATAAATTTAAATACTTTTAGCATAAGTTATTGTGAAAACATGATTGTTTTTAGAAAATCGTAAGACGCATTTATAACTCCCCAACTTATAAATGATCTCATACAGTTTAAATGCGCACCCTTATAAAATGACATTACACTTCTGTTTCTTTCAACATATATTTCACGAGTAATTGTCATAAATTTCTCAAAATTACCACCTATTTTTGACTGCATATGAATTTTTATTACATTCATCGGATAAAATATAGTACTTGTGAGACCACCTATTAAAGCACCGTTAATAAAACTTGTAAATAATGATTCTTGTTCACCTACGTATTGTTTCGATTGTTCTTTGAGAATAAAAAACATAAGATTGGAACAACTATTTCTATATATAATTGGAACTAATCCACGATAACATTCCGATATACCGTAATTTTTTAGTAAATATTTAAATGCATGCGAAGTATTTTTCAACTTATTATGATATCGCCAATCTTGCAACAATGTTTGTACTCTTTCAAGCGGCATAAGTATAGCCTCAACAGTACCAGCAAAATGCGCCGCTATTATTCTAGTTAATATATCATTATTTGTTAATGTGCACAAACGTTCCTTGCAACCTTCGTACATACTAAACATTACACTAACCGAAAGAGTTTTTTGGCAAAGAGGCGGCAAAATTCCACGATATATTAATCTTATCCCTTCTCTGGATATCTGTTGAAATGCAACATTAGCTGGAACATCTTCCAAAATCTGCCAGTATGATAGAAATTTATTAGTTTAATACATATAAACATGAAATTTTGGTATACGCATATACATGCGCATATACTTGAAGCATTAGATAATTTATTTGACACGTACCTGTCTAAATACTATTTTGTTAATCGGAAAGGTAATAGATACATTAATTACTGCAGCTCCCCAGCCACAAACAAATTCTTTAAAATCATTACTATTTAGTGTTAATAATGATTTTAACGAGATATTTTGTGAAGTCATATTAATACTTTATCTATTAGTTTGTACAAATAATTTAGAGCAGCCAATCATAATTATATCTTTCATATCATTTACTTCTTACATTATTCAAATTAAATAAATCATTTACCTGCAAAATTAATAAATAAATTATATACTTTCAATATATACAATATTTCATTATTATTCGCATTATGTAACTTTTATATACTGTGTTTATTGCAGACGGTAAATATATGATTTTATAAATATGTAACTTGCATTTTGCGCGATTCATGACTCAACCCATATCTTACGTCGTATGTATCTTAAATCTGGCATAAATATGCTTTTTGGCTCGTCAAATTTCTAATCAGCATTTCCTTCGTGAGTATTCTGAACAGTACTGATTATTCAAATGTCGGTTTGTGTTATCAAGATTTCAAAAATCTGTTTTACTCTTCTCTTTTTTTTTTTTTTTCGTAAAATCAGATAAGGACCAATTATTAAAGTATGCGTGAACCAATTAAAATGTACAAACTGTCAAACTTCAAATATTTCTTGGCATTACCATGAACTAAGAATTAGAAACTGATTAGATATCTAATGTTTTTTCTTGTATTTACCTTTTGAAAGTCATTTGCATGTTGCATCATTGACTAAAGATAGAATAGATCAGATACGAAATGGGACTTCGTGTCTCAGAGTCTGAAATACTAACCAGAAAAAAAATCACTGACTTAGTTAGCCAATGGTATCATATACCTTATCTGTGATTTAAGCAATGGTTTAATGGTTAATTTGATATACCTCATTTGTGCTTACGCGTAGAGTGCGCTGAAAAACCAATGATTTTTTTTTCCTAGTCGGTATTTTAGACTCTGAGACACGAAGTCTCATTTCATGGCTAGTCTATCTATATTTAGTCAATGAAGGTTAGTTAGAGAAGCTGAAGATATATCTATGATGATGTTTCAAACATAGGTTTCAATGAAAAATAAATTTTTCCGCGAAATTATAAATAAAATTTTAACGATTTAATAATATGTAGATCTGATCCATCGTAATTTTGTAAGTATAGTGTGAATAATGAAATTCATCAAAAAATATCATAGATTGCCTATAAGAAATATATTTTTTTCTAATTTTTTAACATAAACACCGAACAAAGTCTCATTTTTTCACTTATATTTCAAAATAATTAATAGATTCTCAAAAAACACTTCTATTATATATTATACATTACAGATGTGTCATTGTTTCATGTCGTTCAGTTTTTTAGAAATATATTTATAAAAGTTATATTTATAAAATTTAGAAATATATTTATAAAAGTTATATTTATAAAATTTATAAATATATTTATAAAAGTTATATTTATAAAATTTAGAAATATATTTATAAAAGTTATATTTATAAAATTTAGAAATATATTTATAAAAGTTATATTTATAAAATTTATAAATATATTTATAAAAGTTATATTTATAAAATTTAGAAATATATTTATAAAAGTTATATTTATAAAATTTATAAAAGTTATATTTATAAAATTTAGAAATATATTTATAAAAGTGAATTCTTACTTATGTATTCCAATTCACGATGAAAACGTAGCAAAATGTTACAATAATAAAAATAAAATATTTAAAAAAACATGAATCATATATCTGTTTAAATATTTCTAATTAATACTAATTAAAACATGTGAATAAAATTATTTAATATGATTATTATTATTATTATGAACCAGTTGCAGTATTTCATTAAACATATATATATATATATATATATATATATATATATATGTATATGTATATATACTGTGTCGTGCATATAAGATGCATTTCTTGACTTGTGTAACCAATTGTACATACTTTGCTTCAATTTTTCGTAGTGGTAGTGATATAAAATTACCTTGTCCTAATTTCGTAAAAGTTGACTACGTTTTTTTATGTTTTATTTTAAATTTTATTTCAGAGTGTAAAATAATTTAATTAATTTTCGGGCCACTTTATCATATCGGATAGAAATATTCCGTAAAGTTTGTTAACGTGAATTTTAGAAATGCTACGAATTACAAATTATATTGGATCAAAGTCTCGAAATTTTATCAAAATCGTTAACTCGAACACTAGGTAAATTGTTTTTTTTTTTTTATTAAATATATATATTTACAATATATATCGTAACAATTTTTTTTGTCTCGTCAAAAGATATGTGTCGTACAATAGTCATCTGTCAAGAAACTACTTTATTTTATTTACACATTCTATATAATAAAATTCTAATACATTTTTAATAAGTAAAAATTATTTTTTTTATATATTAACTATAAACTATCGTTTAGTTATTAAACTCGAATTTAATAAAAAATTGTAATTTTAAATATTTATTTTTGTATTAATTGGACTTTGGACTTTGTCAGATAATTAATTGGACTTTGATAGATTATTGATTTAATAAGTTAATCTTTAGATAAAGTATGCTATTGAAAGTAATAGCCACTGGTATAGTTTAATGAATAATAAACAGATGCACAAATTTTACGAAATTATGATGTATTAAAAAATGCAATAAAAATTGTTGATAGAATACACATGAACAAATATGAATGATCTATGAATTAATTTGTAGTACAAATGTTAGAAATAAATATAAAAAGATAATACGACTCAACACGATCGAATTCGAGTAATATGTAATATTATCTATACTTATGAACTGTGTTGTTCGTGTATGTATAAGTGTATGACATTCGTATTTTCCTGAATTCTATATATGGTGGTAGTCAGTGTATTATATTTTATTAAATATAACTTGAATAATAAATTATTAAATATACGCATTTATATGATATATGATGTTTTTTAGATATTTAGCAACACAAGCTGCTGTAAAAAATGTATCTGAAGAAAAAGAGGAAAAAAATGTAGCTGAGTCAAAGTCTCAGTCTTTTGTTAGGAATATTTTCCTTGGTCAATTAGAGACTAGTCAAATATTTCCATATCCAGATGTTTTAAATGAAGAACAATATGACACATTAAAATTATTTATTGATCCAGTGGAAAAATTTTTTGAGGTAGCAAAGTTCTGACCAAAAACTTGATGAATCCTTCAAATTTTCTCTAACAGATTGATCAATTTAGTTTAAATATTTATTTGTCTTCTTTCCTTTAGAAAGTAAATGATCCAATGAAAAATGATGAAAATGCATCAATAGATGAAAAAACTTCGCAAGCAATGTGGGAGCTTGGCGCATTTTGTCTCCAAGTTCCTCAAAAATATGGTGGAATGGGATTAACTAATACCCAATATAGTAGGTGTGTTGAAATATGTGGATACCATGATTTAGGTATTAGTATCATTTTAGGTGCACATCAAAGTATAGGATTCAAGGTGCATTTTTATGTATTTATTTATTTATTTATTTCATATAAAACCAATGATCTAAACAATTTAACTCGTATAGGGCATACTTTTGTATGGTACTCCAGAACAAAAAGAGAAATATCTTCCAAGGGTATGCAATGGAGAATATGCAGCATTTTGTCTTACAGAGCCAAGCTGTGGTTCAGATGCTGGTTCAGTTCGTTCTCGTGCAATAAAGTCAGCAGATGGTTCGCATTATATCTTAAATGGCAATAAAATTTGGATATCAAATGGTGGTCTAGCAGAAATAATGACAGTTTTTGCTCAAGTTCCTATGAAAGATCCAAAAACTGGTGAAACTAAGGATAAAGTTACAGCATTTATTGTTGAAAGATCTTTTGGTGGAGTAACAAGTGGTCCACCAGAAAAAAAGATGGGTATCAAATGTAGTAATACAGCAGAGGTATATTTTGAAAATGTTAAAATACCAGCAGAAAATGTTATAAAAAGCGAAGGACAAGGTTTTTCGGTATTAATTGATTTTGATAAAAAAATTTTTAAATGTTGTAAAAAAACATTTAATAAAAATTTCAAACATATTCTATTAGGTTGCGATGAATGTTTTAAATAGTGGTCGATTTGGTATGGCCAGTGCACTTTCCGGGACAATGCGTTATTGTATTAAAAAAGCAGTTGAACATGCAACACAACGAGTACAATTTGGGCGCACAATAGATTATTACGGAAGTATTCAGGAAAAATTAGGTCGTATGGCACCAGTGCACTTTCCGGGACAATGCGTTATTGTATTAAAAAAGCAGTTGAACATGCAACACAACGAGTACAATTTGGGCGCACAATAGATTATTACGGAAGTATTCAGGAAAAATTAGGTCGTATGGCAATGTTGCATTATGTAACTGAAAGTCTTGCATATTTAATTGCGGGTAATATGGATAGCGGAAGTCAGGATTATTATTTAGAAGCTGCAGTTTCTAAAGTAAAATTATTATTAAAAAATGTAAAGTTTAAATGTTGCATTATGTAACTGAAAGTCTTGCATATTTAATTGCGGGTAATATGGATAGCGGAAGTCAGGATTATTATTTAGAAGCTGCAGTTTCTAAAGTAAAATTATTATTAAAAAATGTAAAGTTTAATAATTTGTTTATTTTATTATTTCAAAACAAACATTTTAGTGTTTTGCATCGGAATCCGCATGGTGGGTTTGTGACGAAGCTATTCAAATACTTGGTGGAATGGGATACATGAAAGATACTGGTCTTGAACGAGTCATGCGAGATATACGCATTTTTAGAATCTTTGAAGGAACCAATGATATTCTCCGTATTTTTGTTGTACTCTCTGGGCTTCAACATGCTGGCATTCATTTGAAACAAATAATGTCAGCATTTAAAATCCCTACTATCAATTTAGGATTGATTTTTGAAGAATTGAGTAAAAGAGCAATGCGAACAATTGGATTGTCCTCAACGCGTAATCTTACACACTTAGTTCATCCTAATTTAAACAAAAGTGCTGCATTATGTGCTAAGGTTTATATTATCAGTTCATAGCACTAACACAAATATAAATATTAGATATTAATATTTAATTTGTATTGAATGATAAATAATTGTTTATAGAGTATAGAAACTTTTGGCCAAAGTATAGAAGGTGCCATTATCAAATATGGACCACGCAATATTGTAGAGCAACAATTTGTTCTCAATAGATTATCTCAAGCGGCGTTTGATATATTTACTATGACAACTGTATTAAGTAGAGCAACTGCATCTGCAAATAAAAAACTTCCGAGTGTGGAACATGAATTTCTTATGGCAGAAACTTGGTGTTCTGAAGTAAGTCTATAATTGTATATTTGTATTCTTAATATTCATATCATTTTACATTTATATTCATAATAATCATTATTATGTTATAGGCATCCAATCGTGTGAATTTTAACTTGAAATTTGATAAACAATTGAATATATTTAGTAACTTAAGCAAAATTTCAAAAAATATATGTGAAGCTGGTGGATGTGTTCAATTAAATCCACTAGGTTTTTAATAATGTGATCAATTGTAAAATAATTAATATAATATTAAAATTACTGAAAATTTTTTGATACTTTTACATAAAAGAGATAAATAAATTATTATAAAAATATACACATGAAAGTAGATGCTGTTTATTTTTCATTAAATTTCACAAAATAGCGAATTGAATGCTTAAGAAATAGATGTACAGTAAGTTTGTGTGTGTAGCTTTTTTATATAATAAATTAAAAGTAAGTAAAATTTTCCTGTAGCGTACATTTAAAAATGTTTAATAACATTACTTCTATTTACGTTTTCATTTAATACGATATTAAATATAAGAAAAAAAAATACCACAGTATTTATTTTAATTTATAATTAATATTAACTCTTGATTATCTTCTTTTAATTATAATATAAATGCACAATTTAACAATATCACAACATTACACAAAGGTAAGAATATACTTTCTGATCATTTTTTTACTTGTCTATAATATGGAAGCACATAGAATATAGCCATTGTACGATTTTTAACTTTTACAGCATCCATATAAGACATTAATAACATTAATTGTGAAGTACATGCAAAAACAGAATTGTGTATTTCATTACTATAAGAAGTATTATTACTTAAGTTTGAGATTCAAATTATCAATTTTTTTCTTTTGAATTTATAAAATAAAATTTATTATTAATTGTATATTCAACATTTTTGATTATATAAAAATCAAGAAAGAAATAATATTTAATATTTGCTCTTTCACGTCTGAAATTTTATAATTTTTTACAATTTGGTAAAAAATATATTGTATTACAGGATTTTTCAACTATACATTGGCAGTGTTTTTTTCCAATTAATAATAATTAGTAATAAATCAATTTGATTCTCAAACTTCAAGTTATTTAAAATATTTATAAGAAATACCATTTGAACGTAAATAAGATGGCATGAAACTATTGTGATGAGATGTGATTTTATTATTGAATGTTTAAAACATGAAGTTGGAAAGAATTTATCATTGCTGACAGATACAACTGTGATTCGACAACTTTTCAGAAAAATAGAATATTAGATTATTTCTTAGTATTTGTGTTACTCCAGGTATGCAATCTTATTTTTAAAAACATATGAATTCTATAACACGAACTCACAATCTGTTAATATATGTATTTGTGTGTTTTTCCTATGTACTATACCTTGTGGTCTAATAAGCCTTTATAAGAATATTAGTAAATATATTATCACGAATAAAAAGAAGCATGGTTAAAGTCAAATAAAAATCAATATATTAGAAACGATTTTATGATTAATATAACAATTTTTTAATACCATTTTCATCTGATAAATTCTCCACTCTTTCACATTACTTTTAGTTTTTATATCACAACCCTGATGTTCCTTTATAAGAAAATAACACTGCTCATATTTTACTAAGTTGTCGACAATTTAATGAGTCAACTTGAATTCATTGGAATGAAACTGACTCAAATATTGTCCAATTAATGTATCAATAATTTATTTCCTGAGAAATTTTTGTATGACTTTATGACCAGTCTATCTATCATGTTTTTACGAAAATAATAACAATGGAAATACAATTTTTTGTATACATTTTTTAATACATAGAAACGTGTTATATCTTAATAGTCTAAGTGATAATATTTTATAAATGTGAATAGCAACTGTATTTTAATTAATTCTCTCTGTACATGTAAATAATCGTTTAAATTAGGACATTTGTAAAACGGTATACTCAAAAACATGTGCTGTTCTATTATTTTATGTAAATTATTTTAAGTAAAATCTCTCATTTTCGTTGCATGTTGTTACTTTACATAAATTACCTTCTTATGAAACTGCATATATAGTGAACTAATAATTTCAAATACTATTTGCAAATATGACTTTTAGTAGAAAATTTATGAATTTAATTAGAGATTTCAAATATAAAATAGTAAGTGATAGGGAAATAATGTTTGTTAATAATTGAAATTAAATTTGTAAATAATTAAAATTACCTCTAATTAAAAAAACTAATTTTATAAATACACAAAATCCATAGAAATTAAATAAATGTTACATGATTGAAAATTACATTTTTAATGCTATCTTATATTTAGCTGCTCAAAAAAATATGAAGATTTTAAACTTTCATTAATACCACTTTAATATTATATTCACGATATTTATAACATATAAATCACAATGAAAAATAGAATAATCTGTTTTAAATTCAACATGATAAAATTAATTACTTGAGTTAATTAAGTGATCAGTTTTATGTAATTTTATAACTTGTTTTTTTCTAATACTTTGAATTTTATAATACTTTAAAAATATAGGAAAAAGATATCTACATAATGGGAAAAATATATTGTTATAAATCAAGATATGTATTAATCTATACTAAAAATTTAAGATCAAAACTTCACTAACTTCATTAAAAACAATGATCTTTTATCATTAGGTACCACATATGTACTTACAAGCTTATAGATTTTTAATGACATAGTATCATTACCTGGAGTAACTTATAAGAGTTAGAAAAGCTAACCCTGTGCTATAGACAAATTTTTAAATGTTTGTCCATTCCAAGCAACCGAAATACAGTAATGTTGCAATAACTGAATTAAAAGTTCTCGCTCGTCCAACATTTCTATATGTTCGATTCGACTACGATCATCTTGAGGCAGTGAATCATAGACTTCTACCATTGTCCATGCATTAGAGCCTTCCCAACTGTTTATTGTAAAGCTGAAATATATAATTTAGATTATATTTTCAATAAAACAATTATAATAATAAGACATATTTAGGATAATGCACAAATAGTAGAAAATTAAAATACCGTCTTTGTTGAGTTTCCAAAGATTCACAATCTTCTACACCTGCCAACAAACATCCACGACTACGTAAATTGGACAACATAACTTGACCAAATTTATCCTTCATGTTCACTTGCTCATAGTTAACAAAAATACTATTTGGAAATTTTCCAGCAAGCCATTTTAATAATGCAGAAGCTGCACTAGTGTCTATATATACTAAGACACATTCTGCAAGGAACATGGTTGGAAGATTAAAATTAACTTCTGCTTGTGTTAATTTGTTAGTAAGTTCAGATATATGCCGTAGATCTATTCCCACCAAGTGATAATTGGCAGCATGTAGATCTGTTGTTGAAAACCTAATTTCTCCATCTGCAGAAATAAATTTTTACAATTTTTATTAACAGGATTCATGCACAAAAAAAAAAAAAAAAAAAAAAAAAAAAAAAAAAAAAAAAAA